>JASANE010003278.1:0-32916 GCA_030248225.1 Trileptium ribeirensis | reverse complement strand
ATGCACCCAAGCAACGTTATATCTGCGGTAAAGGTTATTACGTCCCTATGTACCAGGGAGTAACCGGAATTCCGGTTCCGGTTCCGGCGAAAATCGTGTTCCGGTTCCGGTTCCGGCAAAGGGCAAAACACATACCGGAACCGGAATTCCGGTTTAAAAATTTTGTTTGAAATTTTCCACGTTTTTTGCTTCATCTGTGATCCAAACATATGTAATATATCTTATACAATGATCAAGCTCCAATACAACCAAGCAAAAGAAAAGATTAACTAACCAATTTGCCGTGTGAAACGTAAGTAGGGCACATATATTTTGAGCAGTAATTTTTCATAATAACCTGCAGGAGTTTGTTAAATCAAGGCCAGGTCGATGCTTGTAGCAGCTATTTTACACATCCAGAAGTCTGTAGTCAAATACGTTTGACTTAAACCGGTCCAACTCGGTAAGATAGAAGAATGGCTTACCAGCAGTACAGGCCCTGAGGGTATGCTTGGCTAACATAAATTGCGTCAAATGCTGGCCAGTGCGCTTGTAAATTTGGTAAATCAGTCTAAAGTGAAGTAAACTAACGTTATCTGCAACGCAGCTAAAAATTGCTTTCTTGGCAGTGAACTGTATTTATTGAAACTGTGCGAGCAGCATCACAGTGTCATATTTTTCGATAAATAAACATTATTAGCTTCCTCAGTCTCTTTAAAGTTTCAGAAAGGCAATAATACCATCGCAATACATTAAGTTTAATGTAAAAGTTACTTTTTAATGCGTTTTAAATCCACTATACCTTCATTTCTTCCATCATCTGTTTTACTATATATAAATTTCGAAGACCAAGTTCCGGTTCCGGATCCGGTTTAAATGGACGGTTCCGGTTGCTGGTTCCGGTTCCGGTAAATTTCGGTTCCGGTTATTCCCTGCTATGTACGTATCTATTGTATATACAAATTGCAGAGTAACGGGCATGATACACACAATGTAGTATAATTTTAATATTTTGGTTACGTATTGAATTTTTAAAATATATTTGCGCCAATATTTTTAATTGTATTTATTAACTCGTCACACCTGGGGCCTGGTGAAAATCTGGCTATTTGCGACAACGTGGATAAATAATGAATTGTTTGTCATGGAGTAAGCGTTTGTCGCAGCGGCGAACTGAACCTTGATCACTAGATACGTACTACGCTGTTCAGTAGCGCGGCTCGACTATTATAAATATGCATGTGTATATAAATATGAGAATATCTTGGCCACAAAAATTATCGTTACGCATTTGGAAATGTTGTATGTTTTTAAAAACAAGTTGAAGTGTATGTGTGCGTGGTTTAGCTCAAGTCTCATCCTTTCGCGTGCTCACTTTTTTCATACCCTTTTCCGTGTTGGATGTTACCACCCAAGGCTAGCCCTAACATTGGTACCTACATACGTATATACATGGTGTACGTACTTATATATTTACTACCGTATATGTATTGCGATTTATATTCAGTGCCGATGTTTAGAAATATACTAGCTGCGTGCCAGGGAGTAACCGGAATTCCGGTTCCGGCGAAAATCGGTTCCGGCAAAGGGCAAAAACCATACCGGACCCGGAATTCTGGTTTAAAAAATTTGTTTGAGATTTTCCACATTAATTTTTGCTTCATCTGTAGTACAAACTTATGCGTTATACATATATACGGCCCACAGGTCCATATATAGAATGATCAAGTTCCAATACAACGAAGCAAAAGAAAAGATTAATTTAGCAATTTGCCGTGTGAAACGTAAGTAGGGTGCATATTTATTGAAACGGAGCGAGCAAAGCGAGTGGAGTTTCCCCTGAGGGTGCTAATAGGAAAAATCGTGCAAATGTTTTGTCTATCGCTGTCATTCATAACTCATCTTATGATGGACATTTTTCGATAAAAATTTTTTGATCGACAGCGAAAGTAATGAGGCTGTGTCTTTTAGTTGAACGCTAACATACACTCTTCATCAACATCTCACATAATAGCAGATGAAAAGCAGTTGACAGTGCTCCAACTGGTGCTCATTCATAACTCATCTTATGATGGACGTTCTTGGATAAAAATTTTTTGATCGACAGCAAAAGTAATGAGGCTGTGCCTTTTAGTTGAACGCTAGCATACACTCTTCCTCACCAGCTGACATAATGACAGATGAGCAGCAGCTGACAGTGCTCCAACTGGTGCAACAGTTGGCTACGGTGCAACGGTTGCAGTTTGGCACAGAACGTCCATTTTCTACTACTTACAATAAACACGTTATGGTGATGCAGTCGATGTTGCGAAGCATTGTATCACTGTTACGCAAACAAAAAGAAAAACCTGCGAAAGAATCGGACGCCAGCGTAGCAATCCTTTTGGATAAAAAATATGCAATACATAAAAATGTCTTGACTTAAGTTAATAACCAAACTAACCTGTGCCACAACTGAATTCGCATATATATAAAATAAAAATAATTTGATCAGCCGAAAAATTCTGGATTATCAGAATACCGAGAAGCAAGTATTTTAACTCACCGTTTTCCACACATTAACATGAAATAACTTGGTTGACATTTACAAACCTAGCCTAATTTTGTGATTGTACAACGGTTACTGATTTCTAAAATGAACCTTTTGATATTTATCAAGCCATATTATCTTACTCCCTGTCGTGCCATCCCGAAAGGCAATAATAACCATTTTGTGCTAACCATACATGCCGAAGTAGGGGTTCAGGAGTAGTCTATCCTCTGTAGCCTCGGACTTCATAGGGCCCTGTGCTACCCCCCCCCCGCGCCCCTGAGGGAACCCGTTCCCTTCAAGGGCTTCTACATTCCTTGAGACCACCTCCCCCACTGATCCCGGCTACCCCTAACACCTCGGAGCGTCAGCACGTATGAGAAACATTTAAATCGTAATCTTCGTTTAAAATCAGACCATTTCTACTAATTGCACTTGTTTCACAGACATTCAATAGACATTCAAAAAGCCCATAGTGAAACTTTCGCAGAAGGGTACTCATGTATTTTGCAGAATGACATGGTCGTTTTACTTGCACTTAATCCAATGCGCTCGGTCCTCCACAAGCGGTTGGATTCCGCTGATGAACCAGTTGTCTCTATTGACCCCGACTCCAGGTTTCACACCCGTAAAGGAGTATTGGAATCACACTTGCATTATAGATTCTCATTTTGGTGTTGATAGGAACCCGCGGGGTTCGCCACAAGCGGGTGCGCAGCCGTTAAAAGTGGCACTGGCTTTCCCAATTCTGCAGTTAATGTCTTCTGCCGGGCGATAGTAGAGGCACTGATTATAGACCCGAGATATCAGAAAGAGTCAACCGTCTCGATGGCCTCCCCGTAGATATGCAGGGTAGAGGCACCGCAATGGATGAACAAGGACTTCCGTCTTGGCTGGTTTAATTTTGAGACCCACACTTTCGACATTTCGGGCTAGCCGGTCCAAGAGATCCTGCATAGGTGTTTCATCCGGTTGGAGCAACGTGATATCATCAGCGTAATCGAGGTCCACGACCATGCAATCATCTCCAGCTGTAATTCCGTCGGCATCATCGACAATAGATGTTCTAGGCAGCCAATCGAGCACAAAATTAAACAGGACTGGGAACAGGATACGTCCCTGACGGACACAGGAGCTGACTGAAAAGCTGGGTGATAGGCCGTCTTGGGTACGCACGCAGGACTCCGATCCTGGGTAGAGCTCCTCGAGAATATTGACGAAGAGATCAGGTAGACCACAGTGCCGCAGTATGTCTCACATTGAGTCTCTGTGCACGCCGTCGAAGGCTGCGCCAAAGTCGATGAAGCATACGACGCAGGGTTTTCCTACCGGATTCGACGCTTGAGGATCTGACGGAGTGCAGAGATCTGGTCAACACATCCTCTCCGACGCCGGAAACCTCCAAGACGCTCGCGGAGAGAACCTTCGTAATGATCTTGCATCCTGAGGCGCATGATTGAGGTGACCACTTTCCGGGCAATGGACAGTAGACTGATGCCACGGTAATTGGAACAATCCATTCGGGAACCTTTTTTGAGTACTGGTACGATGATTGCCTTTTTCATGTCACTTGAAAACTGCTTTTTAATCCAGATGAGACGAGTAAGATGACAAAGAATGTGCAGAGAGTGCTCATCGAGCGCTTTCAAGGCCTCAGATGGTATATCACATATGCCGGGGGCCTTGCGTGACTTCAGCGATTTGACAACCTTCAGTACCTCAGCCAGGTCCGGCGGGTCTACGTTGGTGTTGTTTGTTTCCACAGGTTCCTCTCGTATGCCGGTGGGGACAGTGGAAGCAGGGCGATTGAGCAAAGACTCAAAGTAGCCAGCCCACCGTCTCAGGCGCTCCTGACCATTCGATATCCTTTCACCGGTCTCGCTGAAAATGGTGGAAGGTAATGTCTGGCGTTGTCGTCCTGCCATTTCGTTAACGATTTTGAACAGGGATCGATTGTCCCCTCGACTTGAAGCGGCCTGTAGCTCGGTTGCGCGCTCGTCCCACCACGCCTCTTTGTCTTTGCGAAGACTGTGTGATACTTCCCGACCCAGAAAGTTACCGATGTTTTTTGTTGGAATCCACTCTTATTGCATCTCTGAGTTTGAGGGTTTCGTCAGGAATCCAGGACCGTATGCGTTTCCTCACTGGGGGACAACAGACAAAGAGGGCTGAATTCACCGCTGATTTGAAACCATCCCACACCAGGTCGGGATCTTCAGACTCCAGGATCTTGCCCAGCTGCTCGAAACGATTTCTTAGTTCTAACTGAAAATTCTCACGAGCGTCACAGGTGGATAGAATAACCAGATCGGGTGCAGGAGCTCTGCGTGTACTTCTGAAGATCTTCAAGTGTAGCTTTAATTTGGCAACAACCAGTTTGTGGTCCGACATGACATCAGCTCGGTGGTTTACTTGAACATGCTGCACCATTGATCGGAAACGGGAGCGCACCAGTACATGATCTAGGTATTTCTTTGTGTGCCCATCGTTAGAGAAGAAGGAGAAACGTAGGCATGGCTTCTTTCTGAAGCACGAGCACAACAAAACTGTTAGCAGACGCAAAGGAAAGGATGCGGTTCGAATTATCATTGATGGAGCCATCACCGAAACGACCAACTTTAACAGGGAACACTTCCATATTCAACCCGGTTTCAGCATTGAAGTCTACGACAATAAGTACTGCGTGACGAGAAGGGATATTATCCAATGTGTCCTGCAGGTCCTTGTAAAAGCTGTCCTTATCACTGTGATCACTCACCTCAGTGTGGGCATACACCGCGACAATGGAGGTCTTTACGATTCCATTTAGTTCAATCACAGCAATGCGTTCAGAAAAAGGCGCGAACGAGCAAACAGACGACTCGAAACGACTAGCAATGGCGAAAGCGATTCCATACATATGGGATTCACCACCGGAATAAAAAAGCTTAAAGCGAGCGTTACCATTTGAGCTTGACATATACCACTCACCATTTCCATCGAGAGCGCTTCAGTGATAACAGCAAAATCGATTTTATACGTAGCCAGTTCATCAGATAAAAGTTCCTCTGTGCCAGTTGCAGAAAGAGTACGCACATTCCATACACAAACCGACATACATTTTTTGCAGAGATAAGCGAAACGTCGACTTCCCCGGACGCGGTAGCATTTAATCGCATTTAGGAGATACTTAGTTCATCAAGATTGGACGGCTAATTTTTACGGGGTTCGCCTTTCCCCAACACACTATGAAAACAGGACAGTGCGATCCATGAGAAACAGACTAGACGTGCCGCGGGATACCCGCAGACGCAGAGGTCAGCGAACAGGTAGCCGCCAGATACTGGAAACAGACGCATCCCTGGTTTTTTGGTTTTTCTTTCGGGCTTTACCTTGCCGTAGACCATGAACCAAACTGGATCGCCGCTGGTCAGCGGGGGGAGGGCAGGGATAGCCCGAACATATGGGCAGCAGTTGATTTTTTATCGTGGTTTGTCACCCACTATCCAACACTAACGCGGGGGAGGTGGGACTTTTTGTTGTGGTATTTCGCCCACTAACTCGTGTGCCGGTTATAGCCCCAGCGTTTGGCTTTCGCTAATCACTTGTCCTCGAAACATTTCATTGGCATTTTATAGGGAGTAGAGCTGAGCATCTATAAACCCACCAAGGCCTTCCAGGGATGATCATGACAACGGTATAAGGCAACCCCAAGGATTGTGTGGGGTACCCCTAAAGTTCCCCCAGGGTTACTTGCTGACTCTAAATTCTTTGGGCGATATTGACTGCCCCTAGAGTTTTTGGGGATACCGATTACTTGATTGATCAGGTTCTGAAAAAACTTCTATTACATCCCATCCACTAATAAACCTCCAAAAAATTAAACATATTTATTAAGAGTTATGACTGCTACAGACAAATGAGAAAAGACGGCAAAAGACAAAATAAAAAATTGGCAAACACGATGTGAAGAAAATTTGTTCGCTCCGTACATTAATTTTAGCACAGCATTCATCGAGTATTTCATAGAGCCTAGGTATATCTGAATGTATATCATGTTCGTATTCAAAGTCGCTTTTTATAATACATAACCGAACTTAACACACATAACATAATAAATTGTGCTTAAACATACATCGTAAGTACTGCCTTCTCAATTCGCTAAAAGCTTTGCCAGAGGGCGTGAACCGCAACCATGTTTTCGGAATCACAGGGCGCCGGATTTTGTCAGAAAAAAATTAAATAACGGAACTCCTGGTTCCACCGAAGGCTACGAAAACTTTTTCCAAGTAAAATAAAGTGTTACTAAGTAAAGTGATAAACCCCAAATCCTACATCTAACTTGGAACAATCAGTACGTATGTGGCGCGCATATACGCACAAAAATGCTGCATACCACCACAAATAATCCCTTTCATAACGCCTGATATAATGTTGCTCTTATCTCAACAAATAATATTGAAAATCTGTTACATTATAGATACAACGATTGATGAACATCAATTAATTACAAAATTGACGATATTAGGTAATTACATAAAAATGCGTACTTCTCCGGCTGCCAATCGTTCAGCAACTTCAATCAAACACGATCGAACTGCTTCCAGCTCGTCGTTAACAGTATTATGTTTCGGCTCGGCAGCTATGAGTTGCTCAACAATAGCAAATTTAGACCAATCATTCGCTCGGACGCAAATTTCAGACGCTATTTCAAGCAGCCGGTTCATTTCGTCAGCTGCAAACGACAAACCTTTCTGATTTCCACAATATGCGAAAGCGAAATCAACGAAGTGATTTGCTTTGCTGAGCTAAAATCAAAGCACAAAAATCAGGTTTAGTACTACGCCCTCCTTAATTAACATTGATTTCAGTTTGTATCAGACAATAATTACAATTTCTCGAAAAGCACAGTATAAAATATCCGTATATAATAGGTTGTATCCAAGCCAACGTTTTATACGCCAGCACAAAAATAACAATGTAAACTACTTTGAGTTATATAACTATGCTTAATCAAATTTTAAAACAGTATTTGGACTTAACATTCTTATGTTACGGCCAGGGAGTAACCGGAATTCCGGTTCCGGTTCCGGTTCCGGCGAAAATCGTGTTCCGGTTGCGGTTCCGGCAAAGGGCAAAAACCATACCGGAACCGGAATTCCGGTTTAAAAATTTTGTTTGAAATTTTTCACATTTTTGCTTCATCTGTGATCCAAACATATGTAATATATATTATACAATGATCAAACTCCAATACAACCGAGCCAAAGAAAAGATTAACTAACCAATTTGCCGTGTGAAACGTAAGTAGGGCACATAATTTTAGCAGGAATTTTTCATAATTACCTGCAGGAGTTTGTTAAATCAAAGCCAGGTCGATGCTTGTAGCAGCTATTTTACACATCCAGAAGTCTGTGGGATACATTTGAATTAAACCGGTCCAACTCGGTAACAGATTGTGGCTTACGCAGAAGTACTTAGCCTATGCTTGGCTAACATAAATTGCGTCAAGCACCAGCCAGTGCGCTTTAAACTTTGTAAATCAGGTGAAACTGAAGTAACGTTATCTGCAACGCAAGCAGAAACTGCTTCCTTGGCAATGAACTGTATTTATTGAAACTGTGCGAGCAGCATCACCTGTGTGTCTCATCTATAGCATTCTGATTAGAAAGTTATCATCATTATCATCTAACTGACGGGCACTGTTTGTCCAACGCTAGCCTAAACAGTGTCTCTGAACACTGATCAGAAAATTACCTTCTATCTATTATTTTATCTTAGAATCATATAAACCAATAATTTTAAGTTTGCTACAGAAGAACATGCAACAAACGTATGTGTAGTAAAGGAAGGCGACTGGAGACAGATCGAAAGTGTGTATTCTACGCTCCAAGCTTTGTAAGCACATTCGATTTGACGCAGTATACGCAGTGGTGTATAGTGGAAGGCATTTTTTGCTCTGAATGTCCAAAAACCGACATATTTGATCGATAAATAAACATTATTAGCTTCCTCAGTCTCTTTAAAGTTTCAGAAAGGCAATAATACCATCGCAATACATTAAGTTTAATGTAAAAGTTATTTTTAATGCATTTTAAATCCACTATACCTTCATTTCTTCCATCATTTGTTTTACTATATATAAATTTCGAAGACCAGGTTCCGGTTCCGGTTCCGGTTCCGGATCCGGTTTAAATGGACGGTTCCGGTTACTGGTTCCGGTTCCGGTAAATTTCGGTTCCGGTTATTCCCTGGTTACGGCCTAGCTCGAAAACTTTATTGTACGACGTCGAGGAACCATTGTAATACTGTGCTCACACTCGGTAGATTTTTGGCTCAAAAGATGCATACAATGCGATAGCACAATGAAACAATAAAACTTTTTTCCAAAATTGAACTTGAACTACAAGACTTGATTTGCCTTCGTGCTTCTTTTTCATGTTTCGGACTTTTCAAATCCCCTATGTTCGCCCCTTACTTGTCCGAACCTTCCCACGCTCAACTAAATCCATCAATTACTGATATCCCTAAATTACTACTTTCTATAAGTTGTTGAATTTCGCAATCATAAATGTCTGATGTAACCTCTTGGTTCAGTTACGTATTGTTAATCTGACTAAAATTGATTTAAATAACTCCCTAAAAGCAAAAGATAATTATATATTTTAGTTTTTTGTTTAACGAGCAGTAGCTGCAATTTAAAAAGTAGTAATTCCAGATCTTATGTTTCAAGCAGGATTTGAATATTTAATACGTTATTTACTTACGGTAGGTGCTCTCCCTAAATCTGGTGTTTAACAAATCTTCAGTCTCAGTTTTACATTAGTCCATCTTCAGTCTCAGTTCAGATCATCAAAAGAAGTTTATACAGATCCAACACCGATTAATGTCCAGTTGACTGCTATTTGACGTCAGATTAAAAGCCAAATCTGTGTAGCAATATCTACATATCGTTCTTTCGGGCTTAATGCAATAAACTTAAATAGACTTTAGTTTTGTGTGGCTTCTTGTTTTGCATTAAAAAAAACAAGGATAACGTACAATTATCGGTATGTTTATGGCATACAAGCGAGAATATTCAAAATTATATTTACTGTCGAATCGACTGTAAGTGTTGTAAAGTCGGGCAGAAATAGTTTAATCCGTAGAGCGCCTTCTCGCGGTCCACAGCCCAACTTTTCAGTCGGCATCTTTTTATATCCTTTCACTGTCTAGGCACCACATACCACCACTAGGCCTAACTGAAAAATATGTTACCTAAGCTGGAAGCCGTACATGCAGGTAGCACTACTCTGTCGCCCTGACGACCCCAGACTCATTACATGCGCCTCTTAATACCGACAAGTGCTTGGTTAACGGCACATACTTACCCGCCGCTTATCTGATTACGAAATAAAATAACAATATATTGAGTATTCCTGGAACATACTAGAATATAAAAAATTATTAAAGATCAATGGTAGCCCTTTGTGAAATGCGGGAGATATCGAATACAGCGGCAGTGTAACTTCGGTGAAGTCTGGCATGAATGACTCAGTCGGTGAAGCGTCTGCTCGCGGGAACAAATTCTAATCTACCCCAGCTCATCTGCCAAAAGGGAAGCTTTTTAATACCTTTGGTAGCCTAGTACGTACTCAGAACTTAAATGAAAAATATATTACCTAAAATTTACATAACCAACAGAACGGGTAGCAAGATGTTTTTAAATATATGAAAAAATACGGCGTCATTTTGAGTGTGAAAATGCTCGTGGTAATTTAAGAGATGATTCTTACGAGGTAGCTTTGTTGTAGGTTATATTTTGCCATCCTCAAGCCTGCAAGAAGTACAATTGAGCGGTTGATAACAAAAAGAAATTATTTAAAGTATAGTTTTAACTACCACAATTTTATGAAACTTGAAAACTTTCTCATATCCGGTTTATGTAGAAGGTTTGAGAATCCACTGCTATTATGAATATGTAATTGAAAATAAATTTTGCATTGTGGCCTCATGTTGTTCAAGAAATATTTATGAATCCAGTAGTAATACTTGCATAGCTTCAGAGCGTAGATTAGATCTGCTGTTAAATAGTTTTAGTATTAGTCCAAAACATCCCTAAATTTGGTTCACTGTGTCGCAATTTCTAAACTAAAGTTAAACAATTTCAGTGTATGAAAACGGTTATATTCGTCGCTAACGATAATTTTTACATGCTTCATAGTATCTCAACCATGAATGTTTGTCTGAATTTCACGCATTAAGTTATTCTGAAATACAATTAACTGACATGCGTCCAATAGCTGGAGTCAATCTGGGTGGTTTCGTGTCATCACTATGTATTCGCACTTTTACAGATATTTTTAATTGAAATCAACTAGCACATAAATCAAATGACGTTGCGAATTCAAGTTTATGTTTTGTAAACTGACATCACGTATAAAGTTTTGCTGTTTAACCTGTTCGCCCAAAATATTTTAAACTATGTCAGAAAGCTTCAATCGAAGCTAATTCGAAGATGCTCAATATTCCAATATTTGTTACACAAACATATTAAGTAAGAATCATTGCGATCGTCCAATTTCGCGTATATTTAATTAAGTTTGAGATAAACAAAGATTTGAATGAAATCTGCCTCGGCTCAGAAGGGCTTATTCCCAGCTATTGTGCTGAAATCGTACTTTAATTTATAACCAAAGCTGCCTCACCAACTTTTTTAATAGGGGCATTTTTCAAATCATCAATTAGTGTTTCGACAATTTGATCGTTTTCACGGTACAGATCGCAACTCGAAATGTTTGCGAAAAATATTTCCCAAGTATCATTCAATGCTGGCACCACCCTGAAACTAAATTCCACTACGTAAAGACAAATTTAGGCAGAGTAAATTTTCGTACTCATATTTTGTTACGCAGTTGTGAAGAAGTATTTTGAGGAAAACTCAAAGTCGAGCTAAGTTGCAATGAGTGACAAAAAGTATTACAGGCTGATTCAGACACGGCTACATTCTGATTGGTTCTAGGAACAGTTGGCTAACCGGGGAGTGCTCAAAGCTTCTTGTGTTTCTCACTACCGATGTTGTCTGTATTAGGGTCTTGTATCATTTAAATAACAAAACATAGATAGTATAATTGCTAGATGATAGTGATAACTCAACAACGAAAGGCTGCAATCCCAAACTCTCTGTCATAAAGTCTAAGTTTATAAATTTATCATATATCATTTAATGCAGTACAGCCTGCACTAATTGCCCAGTAAAAAACCATGGTTTACAGAATTTTACGACATATAGTATGCTAATTGTTGAATATCAGCTACAACAATTAAAACGTTGAGGCAGTAAGACTTAATCTAACTGCAGTTACTTTTATTTGAAGCGATTAAGATTCCGTTTGGGTGTACCACTATGTTTTACTGTGCTTGAAATATGGTGAACGAAAAATAATGTATAATTATTTTAATCCTGAAATCCGTTAACTGTATATTTTAAATGCGCCGTTGCATGTTAGAGGTATCTTTTAGTTTTAAATACGGTATCACTCTGAAAATCTTTGGCTAGTCTTTGGGACCCATCCCAATTTTCTGAGTCATAGTATTCTAAGCGCTATTATGAAGCAACGTTCATTGTATATAATGTATAAAATGTGTGGTTTATTAGCAATTTTTAAAAATGAACTACGATGGAATATTTCGGTGTGAAAGGTTAAACCAGCTTGTATAAGTAGCCACGAAATAAATTGCTAGACTGCCTTAAACCTAGCACGTGTTGGGCGTGTATGTGTAAACTGTCAAAATCCTATAAGTTTTGCAATAAGCCTTATGTAAAATTGCTGGGTTCGCATTGAAGTTGTTTTTTAAATATTTAAAAAATATAATTGTTGCAGAATGCGTGCCATGACTTATTTGTGCGATAAATCTGAGGTTGGGTGCGTCCCCTCCGTTTTTCGGTGACCGTATTTACTAGATCCTCTACATGCACGGCGCTTTATATCGTTACGGATTTCGGATTATTTTCTTATTTTTCGTTCCCATATTTCAAGCGCAGTAAAACATAGTGGTACCCCAAGGATCTGAATATTAATCGCTTCAAATAAAAGTAACTGCCCGTATCTTTAGTCTTACTGCCTCAACGTTTTAATTGATGTAGCTGATATTCAGAAGTGTGGCGCACTTTATGGCCTATGCTGTACCATGTTTTTTACTGGGCTTGTGCAGGCTGAATGCATTAACTGATATATTATAATGCATATTAGCTTATCGAGAGTTTGGGATTGCAGCCTTTCGTTGTTGAGTAATACACTATCATCTGCAATTATACTATCTATGTTTTGTTATTTAAATGATACAAGACCCTAATACAGACAACATCGGTAGTGAGAAACACAAGAAGCTTTGAGCACTCCCCGGTTAGCCAACTGTTCCTAGAACCAATCAGAATGTAGCCGTGTCTGAATCAGCCTGTAATACTTTTTGTAACTCATTGCAACTTAGCTCGACTTTGAGTTTTCCTCAAAATACTTCTTCACAACTGCGTAACAAAATATGAGTACGAAAATTTACTCTGCCTAAATTTGTCTTTACGTAGTGGAATTTAGTTTCAGGGTGGTGCCAGCATTGAATGATACTTGGGAAATATTTTTCGCAAACATTTCGAGTTGTGATCTGTACCGTGAAAACGATCAAATTGTCGAAACACTAATTGATGATTTGAAAAATGCCCCTATTAAAAAAGTTGGTGAGGCAGCTTTGGTTATAAATTAAAGTACGATTTCAGCACAATAGCTGGGAATAAGCCCTTCTGAGCCGAGGCAGATTCATTCAAATCTTTGTTCATTTCAAACTTAATTAAATATACGCGAAATTGGACGATCGCAATGATTCTTACTTAATATGTTTGTGTAACAAATATTGGAATATGAGCATCTTCGAATTAGCTTTGATTGAAGCTTTCTGACATAGTTTAAAATATTTTGGGCGAACAGGTTAAACAGCAAAACTTTATACGTGATGTCAGTTTACAAAACATAAACTTGAATTCGCAACGTCATTTGATTTATGTGCTAGTTGATTTCAATTAAAAATATCTGTAAAAGTGCGAATACATAGTGATGACACGAAACCACCCAGATTGACTCCAGCTATTGGACGCATGTCAGTTAATTGTATTTCAGAATAACTTAATGCGTGAAATTCAGACAAACATTCATGGTTGAGATACTATGAAGCATGTAAAAATTATCGTTAGCGACGAATATAACCGTTTTCATACACTGAAATTGTTTAACTTTAGTTTAGAAATTGCGACACAGTGAACCAAATTTAGGGATGTTTTGGACTAATACTAAAACTATTTAACAGCAGATCTAATCTACGCTCTGAAGCTATGCAAGTATTACTACTGGATTCATAAATATTTCTTGAACAACATGAGGCCACAATGCAAAATTTATTTTCAATTACATATTCATAATAGCAGTGGATTCTCAAACCTTCTACATAAACCGGATATGAGAAAGTTTTCAAGTTTCATAAAATTGTGGTAGTTAAAACTATACTTTAAATAATTTCTTTTTGTTATCAACCGCTCAATTGTACTTCTTGCAGGCTTGAGGATGGCAAAATATAACCTACAACACAAAGCTACCTCGTAAGAATCATCTCTTAAATTACCACGAGCATTTTCACACTCAAAATGACGCCGTATTTTTCATATATTTAAAAACATCTTGCTACCCGTTCTGTTGGTTATGTAAATTTTAGGTAATATATTTTTCATTTAAGTCTCTTAGTATGTACTAGGCTACCAAAGGTATTAAAAAGCTTCCCTTTTGGCAGATGAGCTGGGGTAGATTAGAATTTGTTCCCGCGAGCAGACGCTTCACCGACTGAGTCATTCATGCCAGACTTCACCGAAGTTACACTGCCGCTGTATTCGATATCTCCCGCATTTCACAAAGGGCTACCATTGATCTTTAATAATTTTTTTATATTCTAGTATGTTCCAGGAATACTCAATATATTGTTATTTTATTTCGTAATCAGATAAGCGGCGGGTAAAGTATGTGCCGTTAACCAAGCACTTGTCGGTATTAAGAGGCGCATGTAATGAGTCTGGGGTCGTCAGGGCGACAGAGTAGTGCTACCTGCATGTACGGCTTCCAGCTTAGGTAACATATTTTTCAGTTAGGCCTAGTGGTGGTATGTGGTGCCTAGACAGTGAAAGGATATAAAAAGATGCCGACTGAAAAGTTGGGCTGTGGACCGCGAGAAGGCGCTCTACGGATTAAACTATTTCTGCCCGACTTTACAACACTTACAGTCGATTCGACAGTAAATATAATTTTGAATATTCTCGCTCTGTATGCCATAAACATACCGATAATTGTACGTTATCCTTGTTTTTTTTAATGCAAAACAAGAAGCCACACAAAACTAAAGTCTATTTAAGTTTATTGCATTAAGCCCGAAAGAACGATATGTAGATATTGCTACACAGATTTGGCTTTTAATCTGACGTCAAATAGCAGTCATCTGGACATTAATCGGTGTTGGATCTGTATAAACTTCTTTTGATGATCTGAACTGAGACTGAAGATGGACTAATGTAAAACTGAGACTGAAGATTTGTTAAACACCAGATTTAGGGAGAGCACCTACCGTAAGTAAATAACGTATTAAATATTCAAATCCTGCTTGAAACATAAGATCTGGAATTACTACTTTTTAAATTGCAGCTACTGCTCGTTAAACAAAAAACTAAAATATATAATTATCTTTTGCTTTTAGGGAGTTATTTAAATCAATTTTAGTCAGATTTAACTCTTGAAACAGCATTATATTAGTTGTCTGTCTGCTCAGTTATATATCGATTATACATTCTAAGATAATTTCTATATCTTGAGATAATTTATACAGTAAGGCTGCGCTTTTTATACACAATTCGTACTATATGCCACTGTTCCGTCAGACATCCTTGCGAGGCATTACCGGAAGCCGTGATGCCAGAAATCTTATAAAACAATTTGAACCCTACATTAAATAATTTTTGTTGTTGACATAGATTTTAGATCGATAGCATGAGCTTCTATCAATAATACGTTTCAAGTATTAATAATCTCAAAGCATTGTTTATGATTCCAATTTGAATTTTGTTTTGAATTTAGTATACGATTATATATGTTTAGAAATTCATGATGGGGGAACGCAAATAAAATTCCTTGTCACATTTACAAGTGGAAAGCAAGCTTTGATAAAGCCGTTAAGGTAAGTTGACAACTTACTATTTATGATCTTGTTTAAGGCTGCAATTTATCGTGCCCGGAAAACATTATATATGTTTAGAAATTCATGATGGGGGAACGCAAATAAAATTCCTTGTCACATTTACAAGTGGAAAGCAAGCTTTGATAAAGCCGTTAAGGTAAGTTGACAACTTACTATTTATGATCTTGTTTAAGGCTGCAATTTATCGTGCCCGGAAAACTTCGTTGCTTTTCATAGGTTCGCATTTTTGTTATCCTTACGAGCTTTATAATTTAAATAAAGACGTTTTTTTACGATGAAATTAGATAAGTCGTACTAATTTTATCGATATTGAAGCCTAGTTTTTCTGAATTATTGTCCATAATTTTCGATTATAAGTACATTTTATGCTACTTTCATCGTTCGAATTAGATATGTGTCGCTAGGTATGACTGTTTTATTTGAAAATAGTTTGATTCGAGAACGCTTTACTCTAATGAAAAACTATAGGTTTAGGTTTTATGATGATAATGTAAAAGTTTTGACCTAAATTGAAGTAAACATCAATATCCCTATGATTATATAGGCTACCACTAAACCTATTATTCATTTACGATTTTCAGGTTGACCGTAAGCCAAAAATTGACAAATGTTTTATTGATACAATCAAACACACAATGCTAGGTGCAAATGTATCAGCTTACAGTATTATTGTTACATTTTCTAAGTTGTTGTTTTACATAGGTACGGCATCGACTATCAAAACGATCCGAACCATTTTTATTTCTCGGAATTTGAGCGTGCAAATGCTGAGGTTGCTGCGTTTCATTTAGACCGGTAAGTAATCAAAAGACAGTTTGGGATGCTCCAGATTAATTACAGCGTGTGCTTTTAATTTTGACCATCGCGTGAGATGTTCAATGGTTTATAGCTTACAATTTCAATAAGTACGTACGTACGCTGCTCAGTACAGTTTGCAATAACCAGACTATAAACATTAATTCCTACCAACGTATATTGTTATTAACTATATCTACAATGTGTTACTGTGCTCCAACGTGGATGATTTGCAATTGGAAAAAGCATGTTTTGCGCTCTGCATCGCATCAAAAATGCTACCGGAAGGTGGCACTGTTCAAACATTATGTAGATATAAACGTGCATATAAATAAAATAATTCTGGCTGTAACTGCATTACGAAATTAATGTGCAGCATATAAATCATACATGACCATAAAGCAACTGGCAAAATCTCAACTACAGTATTTATTGTTATAGTAATTTAACGTAGCACACATTTTGAGCTTAGACTAGCTGCAGTAAGCTTTTGCTTACATTTATTGAAAAAGTCGTTACAAGTTTTATACTTTCCGAATGTACAGCAGTTTGTGATAATTTTCGTGCGAACTCCTCATTTTTGCTTTCTTACAAGAAGTACGTAACAGCGTGGTCGAAGTGAGAACTGTATAATAAATATTTACAGTCTATTTGTTCAGCAGGACCGGGGTCAAGCGGTGCAAACCATATAACAAGTTTCCAGTTTGTATTTAAATATGAAATTTTGTACGTAACCGGACATTTCGTCGACGGACATTTTGTCGACGGACATTTTGTCGACGGACACTTTGTCGACCGGACACTTTGTCGACCGGACACTTTGTCGACCGGACATTTTGTCGACGGACACTTTGTCGACCGGACACTTTGTCGACCGGACACTTTGTCGACCGGACATTTTGTCGACGGACATCTTGTCGACCGGACACTTTGTCGACCCAACACTATCTTGATCGGACATCTTTGCGGACATTTTGCAAAACGGCCGGCAGATAAGCTGCTTTTAAACACTATAAACTTTGACAATGACTAAGTAAATATTTTTAGCCATTTAAGCTGCTTTCGTTTTTGACGACAGTGAAGAAAGTATCTGTGCGTGTCTCAGAGCCAACAGTAGTCAACGAACCATTGCCTGTGAAACAAACACAAAATTTTTTTCTTCATTTACTTTCAAATTCAATAAGAAACAATTAAAACAACGGCCAAAAGAAATATATAAAACGCAACAGTGTGACACTAAATTTGTTCTGAGTTTGTCAAGAACATGAAATGTTTCAACTGGTTAGTTAGCAACTGTGATCACTGTTTTCTTCTTAGCGCCACCAACTCAGAACAAATTTGGTAATTAGAATTATTTAGGACAATCAAATTACAGCAATTATTAGCTTGAATTTAAGAAGACAAATTAGTTGCTATTCCGCGGAGAAATCCTAAAACGTTTTCATTCGTCATGTTTGTATTTTCCCATTGTGTTACTGCACGAAGAATGTTTTCATGATTTGACGGTATTTTGCGCGCTGCTTTGGTGCTGGTTGCCCTGCTGCTAAACGCACAAGTACTTCGGCGGCAGCCCGCTCCTCATTCTTCAGAGCATCTAGAAATTTCCAGATCGTTGGATGATGAGCATTAATAATAGATGAGAACTTGCGATGCCACCCTTCGACATCGTTATTGGTGCGAGGCAAATTAGCCAAAATACGTCCTCGACAGTTCCAGATCGCCTTATCAAACATAGCAGGACGTCGAATGTTGCCAAGGTTGCGGCCAATAAATGTTGATTCAAAATATTCTGCTATATTTATAGCCTCCATGGGAAAATCTGTCAGAATTGCATCAAATCCTTGCTCTACCTGATGAACAGGTAATGCGGCTAGTGCCGACAGGCTACGCACCCGAATAGCAAACTCCGGACTTTCTCGATAAGAAACCAAGAGGCCTAGTTCAGATACCTTGCGCAGTACGCATTGACTGAGATGAAATAGGCATCCGTGCATTTCCGCGTTTGGAAAACAAGTAGAAAAGGCATTAATCGCAGCCTTCTCGAAATCGCAGGTTACTGAAGATGGCGCAAAGATATAACCAGTTTGTAGTATCCCCTGAAGCATTGCTGTGTATGTATTCTCACATTTATTTGGCAACAGAGCAAAAACTAATGGTACAACAACTTCATCCTTCAAGGCGTGAATCGTATATAGTTGTGAAAATAATGGCGGCACGGTATCAAACGTCCCATCCACGAACCAATGCTTTGACTGAGATAGTTCTCGAAGATGAGAATTAGTCGAGAAAATCAAGATTCTGTCCCCATTAGCAACCTCATCAAAGGCAAGGAAGTTATCGCCGTCGAATGTTGTTGAGTAATCTGTAGGTATTTCTAATTCAAGAGCAGTTTGCGGATTCACTGGATGCTTTGAAGTGCGGTGGCGGCGAATAACACGCTTAAGGCTTTCAAGCTTGGGTAGGTTTGGGATGGCTACAAGCGGAACGTTAGCTGTCGCAACTTGAGTTATTCTGGCTGAACTCTCTCTCGTTGACACAGCCATTTCCTTGACAGTATTTTTAGCACAGAATACATCGGCTCGGGCAGGCTCCGGAAGATGATTGTGATTCTGTGAATTACACACAATCTCATCTGTGTACGTTAACCTACCCTTACAATAGGGGCCATTTTTGCAGACCCAATAACAACTGTTTCCATCTTTGGAAACCTTATCCTTTGTGTATAAATAACCCTCGAAACATAGTTTTCGACGTCCCTTGATGCTTGTGAAAAAAAGTGGCCATGAGTTAGAATTAAACTTTTTAACAACGTCTATTCAACAAAACAATAAATGGGTTTTCTTGGAATAACGAAAAATAAAAAAAGAAGTGCTGGGAAAATGCGTAGGTTGAAGAATTTGCATTTAAACGTTTGTGCAATTGGTTTATTATCAAAGTTAAAATGTTTAAAAGTAGCTTGTGCGCCGACCTTCGACAAAGTGTCCGGTCGACAAGATGTCCGTCGACAAAATGTCCGGTCGACAAAGTGTCCGGTCGACAAGGTGTCCGTCGACAAAATGTCTGTCGACAAAATGTCCGTCGACGAAATGTCCGGTAACCGAAATTGTACATGGTATGGTTGGAAGCTCAGTGATAACTGCAAAGACCTCGGTTATCATTTGGTTAAAAAATTTTGTCTTAACATCGATTAACGGGGTAACATTTTGTCTCTGGTAAACCATGCTTTTAGTCAAGTAGACATAATGTCGATATCGCCTTCGTGATCGAACCCAATTCACAGCGCTTGTTTACTATGAAATCATATACTATCGAGTTAAGCTGTGTTTGTGAATATTGAACGCTGGTAAATTTGACAGTTCCGTATTGAACTGTTTTATTCGTTATCAAACCTCTTCATTTTATCTTGAATATGACACGAAATTTTTGTACTCGCACTATTTTCAACTGAGTAGCGGTCTGGAGCGTCCATCGCGGTCTGTACTAGCGGTTTCCTAAACAATATATTATGAAACCGCAACATCGTCTGACAACAAAATCTAAAATTGTTAAAGCCATCAATATCGAGATCCGATATCCGAAACTAATATTTGATAGGTAGCTACTTTTCGAATTTGATTATATGTTGCATTTTTTTTCAATTTCAATACCAATTTCAATAGTTTAGATTTGAAAATTCTTATATCAGATATTTTGCTACATCATACAGTTTGAATAACTGATAAGACTGGATTCGTTTCAATAAGCCAAATTTCCAGGAATGCTGATATAAAGGTCAAACAATTTAGATACAAGTATAAACCTTTTTATTCCTTTAGATGACGCCCGCTATAAGCAGTTAGAACAAGAATAATATTAATGAAAATAGTCTGGTTTAAAAAAGACAGCTTACTTCCATACTGATTCTGATCTTCCGGAAAAACAAAGCTGTTCTTGTTACAAACGGTAATCTGGGCAAGTTCAACGTGTGGATAAAAATAATGACTGCATTGGATCTAGATCGTTATTTCCATTTAAACGCACTCAGCAACACAAATTTATAATTTTAAATAGTTGGTTTAAAATTACTTGTGTGCATTGATTGAATGTGAAGTATTGGTAAACGGCACTAGAGCGTGGGTATCGATATAGATGGCGGTAGGAGGCTTACCCTTTCAAGGGACGAACCCCGCCGGGGAATATTTTAAGAGATATCAGAAATTGGCAAAAATTGCAGTGAAATTGACAAAAATTGTGATAAAAGTGGTAAAAACAGGCGGAATTCCTGAGCGGGGAGTGGGGGTGGGGGAGTGGCAGGATCTAGAGTGCCTGGCGTAAGACCCTGTAACAATTCGTTGTGCATAAAGTACTATCAGTATGTATACAAAATATTTTAACGCTTTTATTTAACCCCGTGGTTAACCACAAAAATCGAAACTGAAACGAACATAATAAAAGACAAAAAATTTGACAAAATTAAGCAACTAGTGTTTCCAAAAACATTGGATACATGTCAGCACTAACAATGCTATAGAATGGAGTAAGAGCTAAATGATATCTTCATAAAGATCAAAAGATCGTTGTGTTTTTCAGCGTGATGGGATTTAGAAGAGCGTTACCGACAACTGGTCGATTGATCGATCTTGGTGAAATAAAATTACGCTCTACAACTGAGCTTCAGAAAACATTTTTTATTTCTGCAGGTAACTCGTTACTCCATGCCTCTATGCCTGTCGATATCCATAATATCAGCGAGTGGGAGCAGAATCTGGTTTATCGTTCTCAGATTAATATTAGAATTAAATATAGAAATTGAACTTTATAGTGTTTTAGAATTTATCATCATTAAGGTATTATTAACCCTTTTCCTCATGAATTACTGTCCATTTCGTTCAATGTTGAAGAAAATTTGCCGCAGCGACGGATTGAACTTGGATCATTTACTTGTGAGCATCGTATGCTAGCCAATACTCTATATAGAAGCTGTCGATCTGTTCCTTCTAAAATCTCGCAAAGCGAGATAACAAATCACATGAAAACGCACAGCCCGCGACAAACTCAGTAGTGCATCGTTGCACAATGTATATACACTATGACAAATGTGAGACATTATGCGGGAAAGGGTAAAGCTATTAAAGGCCTTTAGCATCGTGTGCCGATCACCGGTTTCGAGGCAATAACAGCCGGAGTTCCCGACGCAGAGGCCGTGAGGTGATATCTGTTCCAACAAGGAAACTCAGTTTACCTCCGAGCTAGCTCGTAGTTACGTTACCCGTGGGTACCCTGAAACAACGTGGCATTAGTTTGGTGCCCAGGAAGATTATGCACACAGGGCGGCTCGAACACGCAATCTAATGGCTGTGATATCTGAGCCCGTAATCCCCGCGACCATGAACCTCATGCTTTAATCCTGACCTTTGACCACAAACGTTTTCATTACCCAGGCTTTAATAAGTTTGTTACTAGTGGGCTGTGACACTAACACATAGCTTATGCGCACAATATCCGTTGATCAAACTCAATCAGAGTGAGGGAAGGAGAACTGTGAGCGTTTAAGAACTGTAGAACTACTGCAAAATGCGCCCACAAAAACAGCGGCTCAGGCCCACATGCAAGATAGAGTTTACATTATGGCACCCCAACAGAGGATGTGGGGGTCCGACGGCTGGATTTACGAAATTACCCCTGATGCTTTTAGGTGTCTATCAATACCGAAAACTTTACGAATACCTGTACTAAAATCTAAAGGTATGCGTTTTAATAATACAATTTGTTAATCCTCACAACGCCCTATAGGTCTTTTAAGTTAATTTTTATGCACGGTGACATCGAAATGTTCAGCAGCTTATACTGACAGCAAATATTTTAATCATACATGCACAAGGTCGGACGTCTTGGGGTAGCCAGTGCTCTGGGAGGTGGTCGCTCTGTGGCCTCCCCCCGTTGAAATGTCCACCCGCTGGACAGGGAGTGGTGCTAGGCCAGGGAGATAAAATATTCTAAATTTCTTGCAACTCAAAATTTTTCTTAATTTTTTGCAATTTTTTCAAAATTTTTGCCAATTAAACCGCGATTTTTGCCAATTTTCCGACCATGTTTTGAATTTTGGACAAAAGTTGCCACTCGCTTTAGACGAGCGGGGGTTTAGTTCGTTGTGTCAAACGGTGGGGGAGGGGTGCCCGACTACGTGAAATGGGAATCGGCGCTTCGTCCAACGTGGGAAGGGTCAAGCACAGCAGACATAGAGATATTACTTAAGCAGAAATTTAAGAGTTGGTTCGGAAAAACTTATTTGGGCAAAACTATAATTCATGCTATGCCGTTCTCGACATATTAAACGTAAGTCTTAAGGCCCCTATATTAGCCATGTACTAAGCCTAGGTTGGGGACCTCCCGACACACGCAAGCTAATCATTTTTCTAACTGTTATACGTCCCAGCAAAGCCTAACTTTTACAAAATTGTACCTCGCTATATATCTCTGCTTGTCTTAGTGTCCAGTCAAAAAAAACTTAAACTTGGCTTTGCAAATGCCTCTAGGATATGTTTAATTTAATAACCAAAAATCACCATTTAGTAATGTTTCCGTATTACAGCCATGAAACCATCAAACAAATGCGATGCGATTTTTATGCCATGCATACACGCGTTATTTACGGCGAAATTAATCCAATGGCACCGCCGAGGCAATCAGTCGCGTAAAGAATTTTTCGAAATTGTCATTCGTTGAGCTTGACTCACTGCAGATTGGAAATTCTAAATTCTGTTCTACATTGCTATGTCGTTTGTCTAATTAGATATTTCAAGTAAAGTCAGTACTTAATAATGCTTCTCTATCACAGCCTATTCAGCAAAATTCGGGTTATTTTCAGAATTTTTGAATGGGTCGGTCAATAGTGACAGTAGGGAGCTACAATTTCAGAATGACCCCAATCACAGTACAGCGTATTGTTTTAAAATTATTTCCCACAATTTGCGTAAAACCTGCTCGGTGTCTAACGTAAAACCTGATTTGTGCCTTGCACTATATATCCTTGCAATGTGTGGAATTAAACGAAAATCATATGTCTCAATACAGCGAGCGACTTATCTAATAAAAACGAGGTGATATATAGCATACATTGAGTCATTGTATAACTTCGTAACTTTCTATTTGCTCGCAGTCGCTGTAAATATATACTGTTTCGAATGTTTTTCCGCTATATATCTTATGGTGGTCATTTTGTACAAAAGACAATCAAAATTTTGTTTTGCACCTCCGTTGTTCTTTGTCCTTAATAAACGAAATTCGGCATTTAAATGTTTCTATACTACAGCATGGGAATCACTTAATCAAAAGCCTAAAGTCTGTAATATTTCTAAATATCAGCCTTTGCTCTAATAATCATATACTTATGTAACACATTTCACTAATGCTTCCTATACCATTTGCAAGTTATATCTAATGACGTCGCAGGGATGATAATAAACTTTCTCATTCGTTATAAATTTATTCACTTATTAATAGTGTATAATACACTACATTATTAACATAGGGTATCAACCACACCGTATGCTTATAAAAATGGGTACCCGATATGCCCCGTTACCAAAATACAGTTTATCTACATGGTATGCGTCGGACTGTCATTGCCTTTACGGTACAGTGTACATAACAGGGGAGGGGCGATTATTCCGAATTATGGGGATGTTATAAAGTGAATTCCACTTAAGTCTTGGGCTCACTATAATTGTAATATAAGGACCCCAATTTAGACTAAAGCTTCGACTTTCTGATAGTATATCGAAGACTGTGTAACCTACATATAGGTTAAGCCCGTCCGCTTAGAGATATATATAATCTAATATAATTTTAATAAAGGTTGGTCAATTAAAACTATACTGAGTAATTTTAAATGTGTAAAATTAAACCAATATTGCTCATAGAGTGACTGCTTTTTAATATAATGAATTCTGTTTATACATTGCATTAAGATAAATGTTTCAGCGTTGCGATTAACAAGTATTGTTTTATGTTCGAATTGAGAGATGTAGAGGAATAGAAAAAACAATGTAATCTGTATGCCAATGACATTTCCAGTGTCGGCAAAAATGATTAGGTTGTTTCGTCCTCACACTTAGAGATTACAGAAATTCACTGCGAAAGAAATATATTTTAACTTTCGCACGTATCAATTTAACTACAAACAATGTCTATTTAAAACGGGTCAACGATGTTGGTAATTCACATCGGATCGACCAGAAGTTCGAATCATTTTTGCTGAAATATCTTAAGGCTGTTCAGTATTAATAAGCTTAGATCTATTCGTTTTAAGATCAGATTTACTCAAACATTCCGCAAAATAGGTAACTAAAATCAGTACATTTTGTTTGACAGAGATATATGTTGTATATCGAATTTATTCGAACCCTTAGCCTTCCTGGATAAATTTCGGCGGCCAGGTTATTTCAACCTGCGACGTATGGGGAATGGGTATAATTGCTAACAATAAATATTAATTCATTTCAGTGGCATTTTTAAAGAATATGGCATATAAAAACTGTTTCATATACCAACACAAAGTCAACATTTTAAAATTGCAAGTTCCTTATTTGCATATGTTTCGATCTGTGTGAAACCAGCAAAAATCGTATTGTTCAGGATCTCTGTGTCTAGGGTTAAACAATTAAATTGTATTTAAGAACCCGCTGTTCGGAAACCTTGTTTGTATGATGTAGGTTTAACCTAATGACGCGTAAAGAGGCTCGTGACTCTTACAGCAACAAATTATAGATGGAAATCTGACGCCTCTTCAAAATCAGTAATATAAAGTGATTATTACATTTTGAATTTTTAGCTTTGTTTTTCTTACAGATCAGCTTGTATTGATAGCGACTGATCCCGATCTCAAAATTCTATGGTACTCCTTGACACAACTGTTGTCTTCAAAAAGTCTATCCATTTTGCTACGGATAACCTACATTTAGTTTATTCGTCCCAAATTTTGAAATCAGTAGAAAACGATAAGGTGGGAGAGATAAACACATCAAACAATCGATTATAAGGCAATTTGGGGAATCATCGAAACAATCGATTATAAGGCAATTTGGGGAATCATCGATCTGGAACACTTTTGCCAATGATTTGAGAATTTTGTACAACCGGAACCACTATTACCTCGGTATTCACTATGACTTTTGTTTGCTGTTCCATTTTCAGAAAGGCACTAACCGATGTCATGAAGAAAGTCAAATTGAAACTGCAAGCCTTCCAAAACTAGAGTCGGACAAAACAGACTGAAACGCGTTTGCAGGAGCGACGTCAAGAATTTAAGAGTTTGCTGTATCAGCTCTGCAGCTCTCGATTCAGAACTACTATTTTACAATCTTTCACCCGCAATTCATTCTGTTTGGCTATCTCAAGTGAAAGTTCACTGAACTTAGCTATAACATAACGTGCGATGAAAACAACTACCCACGTGTGTTTACCGCAATAGCGATTATGCGTAATCTATGCCACCAACTGTATTAAAAATGTCCTTTGAATGTGTTAATGCAGTATGTGGATGAACCTGACCATCGTATTCTATAACATTTCTTGCAATATAATCTTTTGATATTATAGCTAACAACACATGTGTAACTGGATCCTGCTTATATTACTGTAAAACGGGATTTGCTATTTGCGGCTCGCCCAACAATGTTTATGCATCGGTTCAACTGTACTTGCAAAATACTGAACATATAGAGACTTACGAAAAGCGTTCACCATTTAAAAGGTAAGACCTTCCAAATATTAGTTCAAAATGTGATATATACTCTGTCATTGAGTTTGGGAATTTTGCATTTGGCATTTGTCAACCTATACATGGTGAGTGTGTTAAGCTAAAGCATAGATGGCATATAATTCGGTTCGTATGTAGCTTGGGATGTGTAGTTTTAAAGTATAGTATAAATGTTAAGACTATGAAAAGTAAGAGTGCATAATTTTTGGTCTCAGACATTGTCGGCATATCGTACTGTCAAAATCTGAGGCAGCCCGCCTTGATGCGAGACTAATTTTACGGTGAATGCAAAATCGTTAGTCAAATTAATCGGACGGATTCGCTGGCCGCAGTATCGCAAAATTTTGCCATCTGCGTCGCAGTAAGCACACCGTTAACTGTTCAGCAGCAATTTGGTTCATAATTGAAGGAATCTCTTTGAGATTACCGAAGCAAGTTACCTAACTGTAAAGTAAAACATAATATACATTATGGATTGTATCAAACGGTATGTTTCGGGTATATACGCATGACAGAATATTTCTAAACAATATTTACTCTATGTTGCAAATATGTGGTTAGGACTGCTGTTAGGACATAGTGAATACAAGAGAAGGAACAATCTTCCGTGCTATGCATTGCTAAATGAGGTGGACTTTCATAATTTGAGGTTTAATTTTGGATATAAAGGCATGGACGGTGCTCATGTCTGTGGCTAACCTAGAGCATCTAGCCTCTGTTTTGTAAATTTTTTACTACTTGATGTCACTACAAATTTTTTATGTTATAGTGAAAACTGGTAGCCACAGCCAGGCCTTATTAGTTATTTTGATAGGCTTATACTTTGTTCTGATCCTTGTGGCAATTTGCGTATCATGTTTATACACTGTCTCTGGTTATATATAATACGTCTTACCCGACGTTTTCAAACCCATCACAGTCACACGTTTGCACTGATATCAACGTATAGTATGGCAGTAACCAATGTGCGGTGAGCGGTCCGCTGTTTTCACTTGGACTCGAAATCTGCATTGCAAGAAACGGCGTTTTGTTAGCTGCACTATCAATTCCTCTGTTTTATTAACACCGTTATCATGTATGCTAGCATTTTATCCATGGCCAATCATACCCCATGCGTTAGCAAACTTATTGATTTTATGTTAATTTTATTGATAAACGCAGCTAAAACAGCAAAACAGTATACAGCACAAGGCAAGAGTATAGTTCAGGCAAAAGGATACGATTCGGATTTCTCTTTATCTTGTTCAAAACAGGATTACTGCCTTGACTTGTATAAGTGTTTTTGACCAATTTATACACAGTTTTGTGACATTCTAGGACTTGTTCCATGCGTAACCTCTTGTCTTATACCTAGTGTTGTGTTAGTGTTTTTGATCAATTTATACAGAGTTTTGTGACATTCTAAGACTTATTCTAAGCGCAACATCTTGCCTTACTACTTAGTGTTGTATTAGTGTTTTTACCAATTTATACAAAACCTTGTGAATTTCTATACCTTATCCCAAGCACACCACTCTTGCAATAATACCTTGTCTTGTATGAGTGCTTTTGCCCAATTTATACAGATCTTTGTAACATTTTAGGACTTATTCCATTAACAACCCTCTTGCATTACTACCTTGAGTTCTATTAGTGTTTTTGATCAATTTATGCAAAGGTTTGCTACTTTCTAGAAAATATTACAAGCACAACCCTCTTATATTAATATCCTTAGTTGCATAAGTGATTTTGACCAATTTATACAGAATTTTGTTACTCTCTAGAACTTATTCCAAGCACAACTTTCTCGCATTGCTACCTTGAGTTATATCAATGTTTTTGACCAATTTATACAGAGCATTGTGGCTTTCAAGAACTTATTCCAAGCACAAACCTATTTCATTACTTCCTTGAGTTGTAGTTGTATAAGGGTTTTTGACCCCAATTTATACTGAGATTTGTGACTTTATAAGACTTATTCTAAGCAAAGCCCTCTTGCCTTGCTACCTTGACTTGTGTGTTTTTGACCAGTTTATACAGAACTTTGTGACTCTCCAGAACTTATTTCAAGTATAACCCTACTGCAATACTACCTTGAGCTGTCTAAGTGTTTTAGACTAATTTATGCAGAGCTTTGTGATTTTCTAGAACTTATTCCTTGCGATAATACCTTGAGTTGCATAAGTGTTATTGACCAATTTATACACAGCTTTATGAAATTTTAGAACTTATTCGAAGCACAATCCTCTTGAATTTTACTATTTGAACTGTATAAGTGTTTTTGTCCAATTTATACAGAGCTTTGTGAGTTTCTAGAACTTATTCCCAGCACAACGCTCTTGTGTTACTGCCTTGAGTTGCATAAGTGTTTTTGACCAATTTATACAGAACATTGTGACTTTCTAGAACTTATTCCAAACACAACCCTCTTGCGGTGTGGCAGCTCGATCAAAATTATTGTCGAAATCAAGTTCTTTCCCGGAAGCCTTTTGCAGATTTTCCACGGCGCATGCTAGATGTCATCGACCTCGCAATTTTCGATTTCCTAATGGGTGAGCGATATTTCAAATAGACACTTGTAACGATGTTATTGTTGGGCGTTGTTAACTAAGGTGTGTATATTTGAAGAAGGAAAGGCAAAGGAATGTACTATAAAGCCAATGTAATCTCAATCGGTAGTGTGGGAATAGATTTAATTAACCGGGGAAGTAGCACTCAGGACCTAAGATAACGCTCGTTACTACGTTACCAATACACAATCACGACACACTACAAACAGAATAAATATATAAGTATATATAAATTGATTGAGATAAGAAGAGGGATCGTAAGATCCAATGCCTATCCTTAGCGATATGAATATATAATATAAATGACACACAACCACCAAATACTCACAAACACTAGTAAATTTTCGCTCGCAAAGCCGTATACGTATATTAATATTGTTTGAGTTAAGAAGAGGGATCGTAAGATCCAAGTCCTAGCCTTAGATTGAATACACGTATACGCTATATCGGAGCACTAGTGTGCTCCCGCAACAACACTGTAGACTGAGTTCCACAGAGGCTAGGTTCAGAAATGGAGCACCAGTGTGCTCTCAATAAGCGCTTAAGCTGGAGCACCAATGTGCTCTCAACCGAATAGAACAGAAGCACTAATGTGCTCTCAAAAGTACTCAACTGAAGCACCAATGTGCTTTCAAGCTCGCATGCAATTGGAGCACCAACGTGCTCTCGAATTCAATAACAGATGAAGCACTAATGTGCTCTCAAGCATAGAAGCACCAACGTGCTCTCAGATACGTGCAACTCAGTCAACAACGCTGTATAGAAGCACCAACGTGCTCGCTCGCAAAATTGTTTAAGTTATAGAGGAGACCGCTTGGTCGTAAGAATAAAGTGAACACTTACCAGTAGCTAGGCACTTTGAGACTGAGGCCCCGATAAGTGCCTGAGTTAACCTTAAATACCTACTGAGCTATCTAGGAAACCCAGATCTCTGGGAGCTATTCTCAGAATTGTTCGAAATATTGTATGGTCCTGGCGGCCAGAATCTTTGCACAAATTATTTTTGGAGGCCCAGCGCATATAAGCTATTTTTCTATGTTTTTCGAATTTTTGATGCCAAAAAGTATCTAAAATTAGCGATAATTAAAGCCAACCACTCAGTTTGACATTTGCGGTTATTGCAAAAAAAATTGTTCATAAATCTCCCCGCCAGCGTTAATTCGAAGAATTTTATTATTTTTAGCGGCGTGCTGTAAAATCGTCTATCTTTATATAAAGACTGCCAAATTTCATAACAATTTGTTCATATAAAATTATTTATAGTATCTAAAAATAATTTTTAAAATGCCATGTAGAACCTTAATTTTTGATGTCGACAGAGAGTTTGGGATAGAGATCTATTTCTAGAAGTTTCTATGCAAAATAAAACCTCAAAAATTATTTTTAATTTGTCTAAGAGAAAAATTGGTAAACACGACAATACACATACATGTACATATACATACAAGTGGCTGAAAATACATATCAGTATTTCTCATGCACACATACGACATCCATATAATATGCATACACTATACATATGTGATACTCGGACCGGACATGTATTCAGAAAATTAGCATCAGGCTTACAGTAAAACTCAGTGTCCCGTGCTGAATTGACTATTGCGTCTCGGCTGCTATGGAAAACCATCAGAATCGCAAATTAAAATCCGTTGGTCTCTTATTTTGCTAAATATCTAAGCTTAGTGACGATCAAAATAGGATAACGAAATCCAACGGTCGCGGCACAGCATATTAACCTCGTATAATGGTTGTGTGCCGGAAACATCGTGGCATTAAGCTACATCATTTACACGAAGATTCTTAAAATCGGGCATTAAGCATTAATATGGCTAGCATATACAATAGGTGTAGTCGCTTGTACCAAAAAAAACCCAACACAATTTCTAGAGTTTTCTGTCCTTTACTCTATTTGAGTCCTATAGCAATAAACTGATACACACATCTTAATGTGAATGATTCATAACTATACTCAGAGCAATCATTTTCTACATACATATCCATATATTTTAATGGTACAATAGGCTAAAGATAGGAATACTGCAGTATGGTATTGAAGTTACGCTTTAATGATTTCTGTGTGTGGCACTGTAAATAAAAACATCGATAATTAGTACTCACTTACCAACAAAAGCACCAGATTGAACGTGATTGAATTTTCTGCAAAACTGTCAAGAAAATGGTAATTGTTGTCGTTGGCAGTACAGTTATAGAACCAAACAAAATGACGACAAAAATATATCCAGATATCGACCAGGAATCGTAATGTCGTATAGAAATGTTAAATGTTCCGATAAAACTCGTGAGACAACGAAGAAGTCGGTACGATGATACCAGATAATGCGTTGTTTGTGCCCAATGAGGCAGTGAAGAATCCTTGAATAGAATAATAATCATTCCCTTGTAGGAAATATACAGAACACTACAGCAAGATCATATACATTAACAAAGCATCGATGTATGCAAGGCCTCCTTGTTTTAAAACCTTTTGCATTCAATATGCAAGCAGATCACGACTGCCCGCTTTAACATTTAATTAGCTGGCTGATAATACAATCTTGAAACGTCGCGTAATTCAATACGAAACCAATCAAGATGCTTGTTAAGTCACTTTAACATCTTTACTCATAAATTTACTTTGACCTGATCGAAGTGAAATAGTGTATAATACTTATCCTATAGATCATGCATAAGAATTGAAATCGGAATTGTTGCCGTTTAATCATCATTCGGGAGTGGAAAAATTCGAGAGTTGAATCAGGGATTTTTATTGTTTTGAAATTTTAACAAAAAATATTCGGAACTGGGACTACTATGTACTCCTGGGCCTCTGTCTATCGACTGTTAATTGACAAAACCACATCTAAAAATCAAGTTGTATTATCTTTGGCTAACTGCTGTCTTATCTTTCACACGATCTAGAACAGTCCGGTAAAAATATCAGCGGTAACATGCATGCTAGGCCACGGAGCTATAACTTAACCTCAGTTAGCAATATCAATATACCGAGTTACCTGTGGAATGCAACAAACCAGACGGTAACAGACCAAAACCGTAGTAATAGTACCTTAAAGTGCTTTGAACACAAACATACGATGGCTACTAACCCAATAGTGTAACCAAAGTCGTATTTATGAAGTAGGCTATTAACGACGATCTTTCGTGTTGGTTTAGGCTGTAGTGTTTTTTATCAAATGGGAGAGTATATTATTATTAAATAAGAGCAATGGCAATAATGACTTCTTGCTGTTAAAACCTACTCGCGACCATTGTTGCATGCAGCTCCAGGTGTTGATGGGTTTTAGGTAAGCTCGGAAGAATGTTTTTGGATAAAACATTTGAACAAGGAAAGTGTAAACGGTTGTTCAAAACAGAACACCGACTCTCAGAAACTAGACACAACGTGTTGCTTCCTGCTAAGCAGCGAAGTTCACACGGTATTAGTTAAAAATGGATGAAATTCGTTCACTCGTTCACTTACAATAGATAAACTTCTGAAACCTGTTGCATCAGTCAAGTTCTAAACAATTAAAACGTGTCCTAGGTATTCTAATTTTTATAGACGGCAACGCCGGAACGAAATATAGTTAAACTCAGGTGACCTGAGGTGCATTGATTTAAACGGTTCTCACATGGCGTATGAAAGACTGCAAAAAAACCGTAGTATTTCTGAACTTAGACATGTTTTAACATACACCTGATCATTACAAGATCAAGCATTATTCGTGAAAATATCACTATCCAGCGGAAACATCTCGGTTAACGTCATACCTCTGTCTCCGGATAAAAAGCTATATATATAGAACCTACCTGTTGTGAGTCACAGGAATAAAATTTTTTCCTCAGTTGAACCACTCGGTATTAGTTACGGCTTGCTGTATGCCCTGCTAAGCACCGCTGATCTAGTAACCAACCACGTAGCAAGATCAATACGACTAGCGATGTTATAAGAAACGTTGTGTAATATACCCTGGCTTTATAATTGCTAAAAACATCTGCTAGATGAAAAATTACTAACTAAGGGTTCCTTCCGTCTAAGAGTTGCCAGTTGTCTAAGCGGCGCTTCGAACATGGATATTCTG
>JASANE010003277.1:0-21740 GCA_030248225.1 Trileptium ribeirensis | reverse complement strand
AAGTGATAGAGTTTTCGTAGCAGTTTTCTCAAATGTTATACAGTTTCTGTATCACTTTTGTTTTATAAAATTTTGCCACAATGTGCTGTGACTGCGCACTACCATCTGCGAACGCTGCATTATGTCACGGCTGCACTATTTTTATCAAATTACGAGAAGAAATCGTACTCACAATTATGTTTTTCTCATAAAAATGCTATGGACATATAAATTTAAGCTACTATTGTACCAAACGGAAAAAAGTTACCAGTTCATTTCGATCGGAACCAAGCCGAAAATAAAATCGTTTCCCAATATCCAAGACGGGTTCCCTAGCTGCACCGTCGGCTTTCTTCTGAGCGGTGCCCATGACCCCGGCTTCTTCGTCTCTCGTTGGCAATTTATTCGCCTAGTCCCAGAGAATCGATTAGATTAGCAGACCGCAGGCGCTCTTTCCAGGGTATTCGGGCTTATCGCTTTAGGTGGCGTAACGCGTATGGTTTTGCGGTGTGTATTCATTAGAGGTCCCCCAGCGAACTCTCAGACCTATGCACAGGTGATAAGGTTGATTCGCCGTTCCTTATCTCCCACGGATGGAAGTTTAGAATTTTTGCTTTAAAAATTACCCTAAAAATTCGACATCACCTAACTAGCAGCAATCTAATTTTCGCACCTTACCATAGATCTCTCATACTTTCACAGCTGCATCTTGTTCTCAATCAGCTTCACTGTTCCTCCGTGTTCAACGTAAGCCCGCCCCCATTTTGCAACTTGCCCGACGCTTGAAAGAGAGCACCCAACTTCAATGACCCTAAAACCTCAACTTAGTGGCAATTTTGAGCAAAACTCAACACTTAAGCTATTGCGATTGTTTTGTTTTGCTTTCATTTTTCAATTTTACGACTGAAGTAAATCTCACAACTATATTTTACTGATGTTAAATTGAAAAATCTACGCAACATATAATTTCGACTTCCAACAGTTCTATCTGCAGCGTTAATCCATCTAAAACACCGACGGCACAACACACAGCCAGTGGCTAAAAAGCAAGCATGACATGAAAAAAATGCACAAATAAGACAAAAATTTTCGAAAGTTTTATTAAATACTGTGTCATACTTTACATAATAGTGTACTGTGAGAAAAACTGCTTTACAACAAACTTGCATATAGTTCTTGTGACAAAAACTGCTTTACAACAATCTTTCATTTTGGTCTTGTGACAAAAACTGCTTTACAACAAAGCTTCATATAGTTCTTGTGACAAAAACTGCTTTACAACAAACTTGCATATAGATCTTGTGACAAAAACTGCTTTACAACAAACTTGCATATAGTTCTTGTGACAAAAACTGCTTTACAACACACAAGCTACATATAGTTCTTGTGACAAAAAAAAACCGTATACAACAAAGTTGCATATAGTTGGATGACAGGATTATAAATTTTTTTTGATCGTCTTCGGCTTTTAGAAGAAGAGTATAAAATAGATAAACATAACGAAAGATATAAAGGGATGAAAATAACTTGCGAAAAATTTGGATCTAATTCAGTCATAAACTATGAGTGGTACAGACAAAAAGGATGTTTTTGCGCAGTAAACGCTGCCATTCGAAGATCTTTCGCTTGCAATGCTCGAGTGATTTGAACAATTAAGTTTATCAGCTTCACTACAGGCAGCGAAGGAAATGTTTTAGCTTTACAAGTGTTAAATTTAGATAGATATATAATCAATTAATTTGTACCGTGTTTGCCTCCAAAACATTTAATTATTTTTTCTTGTAGTAAATAAGCGAGTTGTTTAACATTTAGAGCTTCTCAATCTAATACAGTGTGGAAGATTATCTTTCACTGAATAGCTATAAGGGTAGCAAGACACTTTTCGTACAACTAAACACATTGTATTCAAATTTACATAAAGTTCTGGCGAAATACAGGAAATGAGGGGCTGTTATTTTTGTTGGGATCTTTGTTGGGATCGCTGTTATTTTATTGTTGCACAAAAATGACATTAACCAGTTGTCTTTCTTAACTTAGCTCAATTGATGCCGCGTTCACGTTATAGTGACCTCCCAAACCCTTTTGGTACCTATGTACACCACACAATGTCAGGCACACTGTTGGCAACAGGCTGTTGGCCAACACCCCCATGTTTTTATAAATTTTTCAAAAGGTATCTAGTTATGCGTATTACAACCTCTCGACGGTGTCACGTAAACCGTGTCTTCTGGCAATTTTACTGGCGGTGTTCGGGATTATTTGAGCAATGTTCATATGGGCTAGATTTTTTTTTCTTAAATTTTAGAAAAAATTACACAGGGACAGTTGACTAATAAACCGCATTAGCTCCAGACAGTGTTCGTTATAGTTGATTTGAGCCAAATTGGTAGCTAAGGGTGTGTACGACACTGTCAAGAAAAAAATGTAGTAACTAGGGGTGTGGCTTGAACGCCGCAATGTCAATAAATTGCCGATTAGACATAAATTTTTAATATTTCCAAACGTGGCGTACTCTTTTAGGCAAAAATCCAAAATTTCAAAATCATACATTCAAAGGTCTAGAAGAGAGTGAAGATAAAAAGCGAATTAAAATCGAAAGACTATTACGACGAGTTGTATCACTACTAATTTATTGTTTATAACATTATACGCATGTTGTATCGTTTTATTGATTGTAACATTAGTGCATCGTTGCATTGTACTATGTAAGTCGCTCATAAGTTCATTTCCCGAATATTCATGCTCAATTTGGACTCCGACTATTACCACAGCCTACATAATTACAAGTTTATAAGATGCTCAACTATATATTACACCGAGGAGGCCTACCTAAAATGTCCTATTCTTGAGCGACTGAAGCACTTTAATTTTGCAGTATTTACTATAAGATGTTTCGCGCATGGTCCCAATAACGCGTTCAAATGAGTTAGCTAATATGTTACGGCATACAAGTACAGCTCGACTATTAAAATTTTTTGAATAGCCTAGCTAGGCTATGCGGTTGACCTCGTACTCTCGAGCCGGGACTGTGATTTTGTCACTAGGCGTTCAGCTGAGCACCATGCTTCAAGCCAGAAGCTATTTAGTCCCGCGAACATTACGTTTCCTATAAGTATCTGAATATACCCAAAGGCGGCATACTGTTTAAAACGTTAATCGTATATATTAAAAACAAATATACAACTTAGGATTAGCGTGAAAATGCTATAGAAACAAAAATGCTATTACACTAAGCACAATACTAAATAAAATTTTCTCAGTTGACAGTTCAACCGGGAGCTGCGTTTGTCACGCAGAGCCTAGCTAAAATCCTTGTTTGGCACATTAAGACTAGCTAAGCCATCAAATGTGTCACAGTAGTTCGAGCTAAGCTATAGTTGTCTCAAACTGGTTGAGTTGAATGCGTGACATAATTTGGCCCTGGCGCGCGCATCTTATCTTAAATGATGCATTAGAACCACTTCAACTTCACCGGTTAAAGTGATTTAATTATGGTATGTACGTGATTAAATACCGACTGATCTTCATCCTTCATACTGTCTTACTGTGTCGCATAATATTTCTGCGCCAGGCAATTGTAACATATTCCAACCCAAATTTGTTATATACATTGAAACAGTGTATTAGTTAGGACAGAGTGCATTATGGAATAGTATGACACTTCCCTGCACTCACATATAACCTGTGTTTGATGATACGGGCGTTTTCGGCCTGACCCCTGTTTCTGGGGTAGCTTAGGCCCCACCCCAGTTTTTATTTGGGAGGAGGGGCAGGGCCGGCGCTATCAATTGGGGGGGGGGGGCGGGTTTGAGGGGGGCCCTGCAGGTAAAATCATGAAAAATCGGCCCGGGTTAGAAGGGGCCCCACCGGGCCCCCTCCAAAGGCGAAAATGTTTACAGGCAAAACAGTAGACAGAGTCAAGGGAAGTCGAGTACATGAGCCAGGTACGCCGTACCTTTTCGCCATTAGGCTCTTGCGAAAGTAGTAATCACGGGTAAAGCGACGACGTGGTGTTTCATTGCTAAAAGAGAAGTCATAGTCTTTGACTTGAACAGGGCCGCAGCGGACGAGATCAATACGGAGATCGTCCGAGATAGGGTACTGCCATTTATTGGGGTCATCTGCTGCAACATCACTCTCAGCTGTCGGCTGCGGCTCAGTTGTTACTGAAGGCTGCGGTTCGAAGGATGTTGATTCGGTATAAACTGGTGGAGTACTGGCTGTCGCAGAAGAAGCGGGGGGAAAATTTAGTGTCAATACGTTTTGTCTTAGCGGCCACCTCCTGGTCGCGAACCGATTGCTCCTTCCGAATTTTGCTATTTTGGGAACCGCTCATATAAGATCGTTTCTCAGACATAATTGCGGAAAATTTAGTAGGCTGATAATATTAATGAATTACTGAAAATACATAAATTACATAAATATATAGATATATAAATAATATATATAAATATATATATTATTATATATAAAATAATATTATAAATATATATATAATGGAGCCCCGTAGGTCGGTTTGGGGGGTTCCGGAATTGCTAGCGCCGGCCTTGAGAGGTAGGTTTGACTCCCCCAATTACTCGGGAGGCTCGGTCCAGAGCTGCTCATAATCACTTGACCCCCTAGAAGTTGGGGAAATCCGACCTACCTTCCACCCCCCCAAAAAAACTGGGGAGCTCCAAGCTGCCCCCCCATAAACTGGGAGGCGCTCAGGGGGCATTTTGACCCCTCCCCCGGAAAGCGGGGGGGGGTTCAGGCCGAAAACACTCGTATCATCAAAGATGGAACTTTATATGTGAGTGCAGGGGAAAGTGTAATACTCTTCCCTAATGCATTCTTGGTTAGTATAATTTTAAGTTTTTAACTAATAAACGACTTAGTAAAACAAAATTGTTAGTACAAATAAGTTTTTTGCACTGAAAAAAACCTTCAAACCTTCCAATTGAAACCTTAAAATCAGATGCAAAAGGGTATTTACTCTCTTTTTATTTTGATACATTTATAAGCAAATAACTTATACATGCTATACTGAACATATACAGATAATGTTGCCTAACATTGCAGCACATCGTTTTTCTACAATGTTTTGTTGTGTTTCATGGAAATGTTAGCGCGTTCATAATGGCACAAGTCCATCTTGTTATTTCGACCTAGTGTCGACATATCGACTGGTTCGAAATAGATGGGTCGACCTCTTAAAACTGTAGGAGGGGCGGATAAATTTTGTCCCCACAAAACTTCAAATTACTGGTTTATTATTTGCACCACAAAAATTACCGGGTGCGCGCAATTTACTACAACCCACAAATTTTCAAATTATTGGGAAATTAGTGAATTATAAAGATAAGCACACATTGAGAAAATTATTCGACTTAATCTAAATTTTAAAAGCACTTGACAAATTTTCAAATATGTGGGTTTTATGAAGCACCAGTAAATTTCGTTGAAAATATTTTATTTTTCCCTCTTCAATTTTATCGGAGACGATCTACAATTTTGAAATGTGTACAGAAAATACTTTTGGCGAAAAATTTTAAATATATCGGATAATATCGCAATTATTTTATGACGTTGTACTTCAAAATCGCCAAGAACAATTATTTGCGGCGCCGAAAAAAAAAAACTATAGCGCACGCTGGTACTTACAAAAACAAGACCGAAAACGATCATGCACAGACGATTGAGTACCACCTTCGCAGCGAATTTCCAGTCGGCCAATTTTTGTTTGTCTTGTGAGTCAGATGCCAATTTTCGCGTACCGATACGCAAATCGGCAAAAGATGCCATTAAGTATCATTTCAAAAAACTCGACAAGCCTTCGTATACCGTAACTTGGCGGCGTTCCAGCGAGTAGGGGAAAGCAGCTGTCTTCTCACGGAGCCGCGGTTATAACGGCTATTTGTTACGTTTGAATCCCACGGTCCCACAAGCGCGTGCCATAATTTCCAAACTCTGAAGTTGAACTGTAAAATGAGCGGAATCGTCTTATCGAGGCTCTTGTCAGGGTCAAGAATATTTGAAATTAGGGGTTTTATTGCCGGGCGCCTCAGCCTTGTTGCTCCAGCTGAAAATGATGATGCCATTGGCATTTCGTTGTAGCTTTCCTCAAATACTTTGGGGATATTTGAATTCCCTAAAATTAGCTAAATCATTAAGTATCATTATAATGCATTTTGACTATGTTCGGAGAATGTATTGTAACAGCCAAACAGCCACGGGAAATGTTTTGTTGAAATATGCAGTCAATGTGCCACATAGTTTTCATTCATGAACAATCGCATGTTTTTTATTTTAAAATGTGTTATATACATAAGTATTTTACAATGTTTGCTCTCAGCACTAATAAATTTTAGAGAAAAGTGAAAAAATATTAAGTATTTGATAGACGAAAATGGCCTTAAGATCAAGGATGGTGTTGTTTTTGATGATCCTGGCTGTAAACATGAGTTTTTCTTTTATATATGTCTAATCGCTGTATAAATACTGTACAAAGTTTCACCCAACAAGGCTTTGGAGACCAAATAATTTGGCTGCTGTCTCCCTTTTTGATTGTCCAATGGACTAGACGCTTATGAGAAAAAACATCATTTTATGAATATCATCTTTTTCTGAAGCATAAATTAGGATGTGGTATGAAATTTTTAGTATAAATAATTCTATGGCCAAGTTATATAGTGAAATATCGTTGTTGCGATGCGTTAACAGCAGCAAACCGGTATAACTGAACTTTTTCCTTTTATGACAGGGAGAAAGGGACCACAAAGGAATTTTGGAGAATAATAACATATTGCAAGCAATTGCCTAAACAAAAGATGTATGTAGTGTGGGGACTTGGTGGCAGAGAAGATGGAAATCGTTTGACCCGAATCCTGAAGTGACCTATAAAAAAATCCAAGTCCGAAATTGACCCGCAACCCGGGACCCGTTGACCCGTTTTCCAGCTTTGATATTTGTCACGATTTTGAGATATATTTTATTGAAGAAATGTATGCTAATGGCAAAATTTTCTGCTAAAAATTAGAGCCAAACTTTGATCAAACTATAATATATTTGCTCAAAAATATGACCTGAGTTTCTCAAAGAAAAAATTGCTGTGTTTAAAAATTTGAATGTTCATTTTGCAACATTTCGGTAAATTTCTGTTTAAAAAGCTTTCATATTTGTTTTGGTGCGCTTGCACTTCAAAAGGGCCAATATATTCACACCTCAAATTCACCGGGAAGGCAATCTAAAAAACGCATTATCGTGGTGAATATGTTTCTGACGTTATTCCATGGTCTGAAAAATCTCTACATGACCTCTGTAAGACTTATGTGCCTACATAAACTTTCCAGTAGTCTATCCAACTTGACTGGATATGCGAAACATTAAAAGCTCGTGAAAAAAATCATGGAATAAATATATAACAGGTTCCTTGTAATTTCTTAGGTCAGTGTTTAATCAATTAAACATATTACAAAAATTCTGTGGTAGTCCGCAATATTATTGCTATGCCCATCAAATCCGTATTGGAGATGCCGACATCTTTATTGGAAGGCAAAATATTTGTTTTGTGCTATGCTTTGTCACACTTATGGACTATATAAACTGTTCATGTAGATTGTTATCAGGGTAGACCAAACCTGCCACATAAACAAGGTTTTAAGAGACTAGTAAGGTAAAAACGCTGAGCTATTAACATTCAAATATCCGATGTCAGACTCGCTCTCATTATATTTTATGCTGTTTCGTTTTCCTTAGGTAACTTAACATAACAGCTAGTTTTAGCTGCGATCGGTCTCCGGAAATGTTCAACAAAATCGCCCGTCAAACCGCAAAATTAGAAGCGAGGACCTTTTTACATCTTATCCGAACAGACAACCTTCTTTAGTTTCAAATTTCTGCTATATTTATGCATATATTACAGCATACTTGTACTTCTAACTAATTAGATGGATTTGTAATATAAATTTAAAAACTATTAAATTCACTATATACCACTACCGTTGTGAGTGACGGTGGCAAATAAAATCTAAATGGATCTAAATTAAACTACAAAAACAAACGAAAAAAACGCAACAGTAAATAAATGGGCAATAATGCAGAAAAACATAGTTTTAAAAATGTTTTTTAGTTTATTATATTTGCAAAAGCCAAAGTGTATCCATTTGTCAGCCAATAATCAGAAACATTCAAGAATTACGTTGATTTTATGTTTACGTTAAAAATTCGTTGGAATTTCAATAAAACGACAGGAAATAAACAAACCAAAACAATAAAACTTTCCCAGTTTTTGATAGATTTATACTTTTAGAGCCGCCCAAAATGTGATATTTCTCATGTATTGCCAATGAACTTGCACTGCTGTAGAATTACTCGATTGGAAATAAACAATAGTAATACAGAAATTTGTTCAAAAACGTGCCACAAAATTGACATGCATAGACATTAATAATGCAGGAAATAGTGCTAAACATTACAAGCCATGTATGTCATTTTAAGCGAAAAATATACACCGTTGGAGATGTCGCGTTCAATATTGTTTCCATTGGGGTGTCTTCAGATCTGGTATAGACAGCTTTGAGTCGCTGTCTTCGATCGGTAAAAAATTCATTTTCATATCGGTATCCTGGTCTTTTCATCATTAGAAGGCGTGGCAACCAATTGAGAAATATTTTCCGAATCTGACAATAATTAATTAAATATTTATATTTTTGAACCGGGAAATCAGGAATTATGGCTTTTTTTTTTTTATAAACAAAATTTTCAATTGACACAATTTGACAGTGAAAAAATTAAATTATATTAATTTCAGTCCTGCTTTTTTTGGTTTAGCCACGAATCCGGTAAAGAACGCTTACACAAAAATTATAAATGCTCTATAAGTGACTATCTGTCTCACCACCCTTTGATCAAAATTTGAGTAAAATTTGAGTTAACAGCTGCTAATTAATTGTAAATAACTATAAATATTCATAAGGCGAGTTCACACGTTCAAACTTTGCTCAAACTTTGATCAAAATTTGACTGTAATTTTTAAAAGAAAATTGTGATATTTTAAAATTTGAGATCAAAATTTAATCTCGAACTTTTTCAGGCAATGCATCTCGCCGATGCGAAGATGGAATATTCATGAAAAGGTTGAACATTGTTCAAACTTACCAAAAATGTAAAAAAGATGCTTTCAGAGTTTGGTGAAAATCTGAACAAAACTTGAGCTTAAATTTTTATCAAAATTTGAACAAAAAGTGCGTGCGTGAACGCGTCTTTAGTATTTTAGCACGCTTTGCCATTTTTGCCGTTAGTCGACAATTTTTGCTAACTGTAAAACAAACTGACTCGGTTTTCAGAAATACTAAAAATGCGAGGACACCTTTCTAAACATCATGGAACTGTAATGTTTGTTTTCGCGCAAAGTTGAGCAGATAGTAGCACTTATCAGAGCATTTATAATTTCTGTTGTAACCGTTCTAAACCGGATTCGTGGCTAAATTCCCACAAAACAGCCAGCAGGACTGAAATTAATATAAATTTGTAAACAATCTTTCACTGCTCAAATGGTGTGTCAATTGAAAACTGTTGAGTGAGAACAAAAACAAACAAGCCATAATTCCTGATTTCCGGTTCAAAAATATAAATATTTAATTAATTATTTCAGATTCGGAAAATATTTCTCAATTGGTTGCCACGCCTACTAATGATGAAAAGACCAGGATACCGATATGAAAAAATGAATTTGTTACCGATCGAAGACAGCGACTCAAAGCTGTCTATACCAGATCTGAAAGACACCACAATGGAAACAATATTGAACGCGACATCTCCAACGGTGTGTATTTTTCGCTTAAAATGACATACATGGCTTGTGATTGTTTAGCACTATTTCCTGCATTATTAATGTCTATGCATGTCAATTTTGTGGCACGTTTTTGAACAAATTTCTGTCATTACTATTGTTTATTTCCAATCGAGTAACTTGCTACAGCAGTGCAAGTTCATTGGCAATACATGAGAAATATCACATTTTGGGCGGCTTCTAAAGTATAAATCTATCGAAAACTCGGAAAGTTTTATTGTTTTGGTTCGTTCGATTTCCTGCTTCGTTTTATTGAAAATTGCCAACGAATTTCTTCAACGTAAACATAACAATCGAACGTAATTCTTGAATGTTTCTGAATTAGTTGGCTGACAAATCGGATACAATTTGGCTTCTGCAAATATAATAAACTAAAAAACATTTTTAAAACTATGTTTTTCTGCATTATGGCCCATTTATTTACTGTTGCGTTTTTTTCGTTTGTTTTTGTAGTTTAATTTAGATCCATTTAGATTTTATTTGCCACCGTCACTCACAACGGTAGTGGTATATAGTGAATTTAAGAGTTTTGAAATTTATATTACAAAGCCATGTAATTAGTTAGACAGTACAAGTATGCTGTAATATATGCATAAATATAACAGAAATTTGAAACTAAAGAAGGTTGTCTGTTCGGATAAGATGTAAAAAGGTCCTCGCTTCTAATTTTGCGGTTTGACGGGCGATTTTGTTGAACATTTCCGGAGACCGATCGCAGCTAAAACTAGCTGTTATGTTAAGTTACCTAAGGCAAACGAAACAGCATAAAATATAATGAGAGCGAGTCTGACATCGGATATTTGAATGTTAATAGCTCAGCGTTTTTACCTTACTAGTCTCTTAAAACCTTGTTTATGTGGCAGGTTTGGTCTACCCTGATAACAATCTACATGAACCGTTTATATAGTCCATAAGTGTGACAAAGCATAGCACAAAACAAATATTTTGCCTTCCGATAAAAGATGTCGGCATCTCCAATACGGATTTGATGGGCATAGCAATAATATTGCGGATACCACAGAATTTTTGTAATATGTTTAATTGATGAAACACTGACCTAAGAAATTGCAAGGAACCTGTTATATATTTATACCATGATTTTTTTCACGAGCTTTTAATGTTTTCGCATATCCAGTCAAGTTGCATAGACTACTGGAAAGTTTATGTAGGCACATAAGTCTTACAGAGGTCATGTAGAGATTTTTCAGACCATGGAATAACGTCAGAAACATATTCACCACGATAATGCGTTTTTTAGATTGCCTTTCCGGTGAATTTGAGTGTGTGAATACTATTGGCCCTTTTGAAGTGCAACGCACCAAAACAAATATCGAAAGCTTTTTAAACAAAATTTACCGAAGATGTTGCAAAATGAGCATTCAAATTTTTAAACACAGCAAATTTCTTCACAAACTACAGTCATATTTTGAGCAAATATATTATAGTTTGATCAAAGTTCGGGCACAGATTTTTAGCAGAAAATTTTGCCATTAGCATACATTTCTTCAATAAAAAAGATATATCTCAAAATCGTGACAAATATCAAAGCTGAAAACGGGTCAACGGGTCCCGGGTTGCGGGTCAACCGGACTTGGACTTTTCTACGGGTCACTGCAGGATTCGGGTCAAACGGTTTCCATCTTCTCTGCCACCAAGTCCCACACTACATACATCTTTTGTTTAGGCAATTGCTTGCAATATGTTAAGATACTCCAAAATTCCTGAGTAGTCCCGTATTTCCTGTCATAAAAGGAAAAAGTTCACTATACCGGTTTGCTGCTGTAACGCGGTCGCAACAACGATATTTCACCGAGTGGATAACTTGGCATAATTATTAGTACTAAAAATTTCATACCACATCCTAATTTATGCTTGAGAAGATCAGATTAGTAAAATAATGTTTATTCCCTAATAACGGTATCATCCATTGGACAATCAAAAATCAGAACAGCAGCCAAATTATATTCTCAAAGCCTTGTTGGGTGGACTTTGTGCAGTATTTATACCACGATTAAACATAAAAATAAAGAAAAACTCAGACGTTAAACAGCCGGGTCATCGAAACAACACCATCCTTGATCTTAAGGCCATTTCCGTGTATCAAATACTTAATATTTTTTGGCTTGTCTCTAAAATTTATTAGTGCTGAGAGCAAACATTGTAAATACTTATGTATCTTGAGCACTTAAAATGAGACATGCGACTGTCCATGAATGAAAACTATGTGACATGACTGGCTGTTTAAAACGAACGTTCCGTGGCTGTTGGCTGTTACAATGCGTCTCCGACGTAGTCGGAATAGTTATAATGATACTTAATGATTTAGCTAATTTTAGGATCCAATGCTGCCAAAGTATCGAGAAAGTTACAACGAAATGCCAATGGCATCATCATTTCAGCTGGAGCAAGGCAAGCTGAGAGCCGGCGATGGAGCCCTAATTTCAAATATTCTTGACCTTGACGAGGCCTCGATAAGACGATTACGCTGGTTTCACAGTTCAACTTCAGAGTTTGGAAAGCGTGGCACTCGCTTGGGACCGTGGGATTCAAACGTAACAAATAGCCGTTATAACCGCGGCTCCGGTGAGAAGACAGCTGCTTTCCTACTCGCTGGAACGCCACCAAGTTACGTATACGAAGGCTTGTCGAGTTTTGAAATGATACTTAATGGCATCTTTTGCGATTTGCGTATCGTTACGCAAAAATTGGCATCTGACTCACAAGACGAACAGGAAATGGCCGACTGGAAATTCGCTGCGATGGTACTCGATCGTCTGTGCATGATCGTTTTCGGTCTTGTTTTTGTAATTGCAACGTGCGCTATAATTTTTTCAGCACCACAAATCATTGTTCTTGGCGATTTTGATACAACGTCATAAAATAATTGGATATTATCCGATATATTTAAAATTTTCGCCAAAAGTATTTTCTGTACACATTTCAAAATTGTAGATCGTCTACAATAAAATTGAAGGGGGAGATAAAATATTTCAACGAAATTTACTGGTGCTTCATAAAACCCACATATTTGAAAATTTGTTGGTGCTTCAAAATTTGATTCATCGAATAATTTTCTGGGTGCTTATCTTATAATACACTAATTTCCCAATAATTTGAAAATTTGTGGGTTGTAATAAATTGCGCGCACCCAGTAATTTTTGTGGTGCAAATAATAAACCAGTAATTTGAAGTTTTGTGGGACAAAATTTATCCACCTCCTTCAGTTTTAAGGTAGACCATCTATTTCGAACCAGTAGATATGTCAACACTAGTCAATAACAAGATGGACTTGTGCCATTATTAACGCGCTAACATTTAGTAAACACAACAAAACATTGTAGAAAAACGATGTGCTGCAATGTTAGGCAACTATCTGTATATGTTCAGTATAGCATGTATAAGTTATTTGCTTAGTAAATGTATCAATAAAAGAGAGTAAATACCCTTTGCATCTGATTTAAGGTTTCGATTGCGAAGGTTTCGAAGGTTTCGTGCAAAAACTTATTTGTACTAACGATTTTGTTTTACTAAGTCGTTTATTTGGTTCAAAACTTCAATTATTCTAACCAAGAGTGCATTAGGGAAGAGTATTACACTTCCCTGCACTCACATATAAACCCGTGTTTGATGATACGAGTGTTTTCGGCCTGAACCCCCCCCCACTTTCCGGGAGGTCGAGATGCCCTGAGCACCTCCCCAGTTTATGGGGGGGCAGCTTGGACTCCCCAGTTTTTTTGGGGGGTGGAAGGTAGGTCAGATTTCCCAATTTCTGGGGGGGGTCGGTTTATGAGCAGCTGCCTATAAACCGACCTCCCCCAGTAATTGGGGGAGTCAAACCTACCCCTCCTCAGGGCCGGCGCTAGCAATTCCGCCCCCCCCAAACCGACCTACGGGGCCCAATTTATATTTATGATATATATACATACATATATATATTTATGTAATTTATGTATTTTCAGTAATTCATTAATATTATCAGCCTACTAAATTTTCCGCAATTATGTCTGAGAAACGATCTTATATGAGCGGTTCCCAAAATAGCAAAATTCGGAAGGAGCAATCGGTTCGCGACCAGGAGGTGGCCGCTAAGACAAAACGTATTGACACTAAATTTTCCCCCCGCTTCTTCTGCGACAGCCAGTACTCCACCAGTTTATACCGAATCAACATCCTTCGAACCGCAGCCTTCAGTAACAACTGAGCCGCAGCCGACAGCTGAGAGTGATGTTGCAGCAGATGACCCCAATAAATGGCAGTACCCTATCTCGGACGATCTCCGTATTGATCTCGTCCGCTGCGGCCCTGTTCAAGTCAAAGACTATGACTTCTCTTTTAGCAATGAAACACCACGTCGTCGCTTTACCCGTGATTACTACTTTCGCAAGAGCCTAATGGCGAAAAGGTACGGCGTACCTGGCTCATGTACTCGACTTCCCTTGACTCTGTCTACTGTTTTGCCTGTAAACATTTTCGCCTTTGGAGGGCCCCGGTGGGGCCCCTTCAGACCCGGGCCGATTTTTCATGATTTTACCTGCAGGGCCCCCCTCAAACCCGCCCCCCCCCCCAATTGATAGCGCCGGCCCTGCCCCTCCTCCCAAATAAAAACTGGGGTGGGGCCTAGCTACCCCCAGAAACAGGGGGTCAGGCCGAAAACGCCCGTATCATCAAACACAGGTTTATATGTGAGTGCAGGGAAGTGTCATACTATTCCATAATGCACTCTTGTCCTAACTAATACACTGTTTCAATGTATTATAACGAAATTTGGGTTGGAATATGTTACAATTGCCTCGCGCAGAAATATTATGCGACACAGTAAGACAGTATGAAGGATGAAGATCAGTCGGTATTTAATCACGTACATACCATAATTAAATCACTTTAACCGGTGAAGTTGAAGTGGTTCTAATGCATCATTTAAGATAAGATGCGCGCGCCAGGGCCAAATTATGTCACGCATTCAACTCAACCAGTTTGAGACAACTATAGCTTAGCTGGACTACTGTGACACATTTGATGGCTTAGCTAGTCTTAATGTGCCAAACAAGGAGTTTAGCTAGGCTCTGCGTGACAAACGGAGCTTCCGGTTGAACTGTCAACTGAGAAATTTTATTTAGTATTGTGCTTAGTGTAATAGCATTTTGTTCTATAGCATTTTCACGCTAATCCTAAGTTGTATATTTGTTTTTAATATATACGATTAACGTTTTAAACAGTATGCCGCCTTTGGGGCAATATTTAGATACTTATAGTAAAACGTAATGTTCGCGGACTAAATAGCTTCTGGCTTAAGCTATAGATGCTCAGCTGAACGCCTAGTGACAAATCACAGTCCGGCTCGACAGTCGATGACAACCGCATAGCCTAGCTAGGCTATTCAAAATTTTAATAGTCGAGCTGGACTGTCTGCGTGACATATTAGCTAGCTCATTTGAACGCGTTATTGGGACCATGCGCAAACATCTTATAGTAAATACTGCAAAATTAAAGTGCTTCAGTCGCTCAAGATAGGACATTTTAGGTAGGTCTCCTCGGGTGTAATATATAGTTGAGCATCTTATAACTTGTAATTATGTAGGCTGTAGTAACGTGGAGTCCAAATTGAGCATGAATATTCGGGAAATGAACATATGAGCGACTTACATAGTACAATGCAACGATGCACTAATGTTACAATAAATAAAACGATACAACATGCGTATAATGTTATAAACAATAAATTAGTAGTGATACCGTCGTAATGGTCTTTCGATTTTAATTCGCTTTTTATCTTGACTCCAAGACCTTTGAATGTATGATTTTGAAATTTTGGATTTTTGCCTAAAAGAGTACGCCACGTTTGGAAATAAAAATTTATGTCTAATCGGCAATTTATTGACATTGCGGCGTTCACGTTACACCCCTAGTTACTACATTTTTTCTTGACAGTGTCGTACACACCCTTAGCTACCAATTTGGCTCAAATCAACTATAACGGACACTGTCTGTAGCTAATGCGGTTTATTAGTCAACTGTCCTGTGTAGTTTTTTCTAAATTTACGATATTTGTATCTAGCCCATATGAACATTGCTCAAATAATCCCGAACACCGCCAGTAAAACTGCCAGAAGACACGGTTTACGTGACACCGTCGAGAGGTTGTAATACGCATAACTAGATACCTTTGAAAAAATTTATTAAAAACATGGGGGTGTCTAAGACACCCTGTTGCCAACAGTGTGCCTGACATTGTGTGGTGTACATAGGTACCAAACGTTGGGGACATTATAACGTGAACGCGGCATAAAGTTTGCGTTAAGTTAAGAAAGACAACTGGTTAATGTCATTTTTGTGCAACAAAAATAACAGCCATCCCAACAGATCCCAACAAAAATAACAGCCCCCTCATTTCCTGTATTTCGCCAGAACTTTATGTAAATTTGAATACAATGTGTTTAGTTTTACGAAAAGTGTCCTGCCACCCTTATAGCTTATCAGTGAAATATAATCTTCCACACTGTATTAGATTAGAAGCTCAAATGTTAAACAACTCACTTATTTACTACAAATAATTTAAATGTTTTGGAGGCAAACACGGTAACAAATTAATTGATTATATATCTATCTAAATTTAACACTTGTAAAGCTAAAACATTTCCTTCGCTGCCTGTAGTAAAATTGATAAACTTAAATTGTTCAAATCACTCGAGCATTGCAAGCGAAAGATCTTCGAATGGCAGCGTTTACTGCGCAAAAACATCCTTTTTGTCTGTACCACTCATAATTTATGACTGAATTGATAAATTTTTCGCAAGTTATTTTCATCCCTTTATATCTTTCGTTATGTTTATCTATTTCCATACTCTTCCTCTAAAGCCGTCGTCGATCAAAAAAATTTATAATCCTGTCATCGAACTATATGCAACTTTGTTGTAAAGCAGTTTTTGTCACAAGAACTATATGTAGCTTTGTTGTAAAGCAGTTTTTGTCACAAGAACTATATGCAAGTTTGTTGTAAAGCAGTTTTTGTCACAAGAACTATATGCAAGTTTGTTGTAAAGCAGTTTTTGTCACAAGAACTATATGTAGCTTTGTTGTAAAGCAGTTTTTGTCACAAGAACTATATGCAAGTTTGTTGTAAAGCAGTTTTTGTCACAAGAACTATATGCAAGTTTGTTGTAAAGCAGTTTTTCTCACAGTACACTATTATGTAAAGTATGACACAGTATTTAATAAAACTTTCGAAAATTTTTGTCTTTAGCGAGGCTATTGCGTTTTTGCCATGTCATGCTTGCTTTTTAGCCACTGGCTGTGTGTTGTTGCCGTCGGTGTTTTAGACTGATTAACGCTGCAGATAGAACTGTTGGAAGTCGAAATTATCTGTTGCGTAGATTCTTCAATTTAACATCAGTAAAATATAGTTGTGAGTTTACCTTAGTCGTAAAATTGAAAAATGAAAGCAAAACAAAACAATCGCAATAGCTTAAGTGTTGAGTTTTGCTCAAAATTGCCACTAAGTTGAGGTTTTAGGGTCATTGAAGCTGGGTATTCTCTTTCAAGCGTCGGGCAAGTTGCAAAATGGGGGCGGGCTTACGTTGAACACGGAGGAACAGTGAAGCTGATTGAGAACAAGATGCAGCTGTGAAAGTATGATCTATGGTAAGGTGCGAAAATTAGATTGCTGCTAGTTAGGTGATGTCGAATTTTTAGGGTAATTTTTAAAGCAAAAATTCTAAACTTCCGTCCGTGGGAGATAAGGAACGGCGAATCAACCTTATCACCTATGCATAGGTCTGAGAGTTCGCTGGGGGACCTCTAATGAATAACACCGCAAAACCATACACGTACGCCACCTAAAGCGATAAGCCCGAATACCCTGGAAAGAGCGCCTGCGGTCTGCTAATCTAATCGATTCTCTGGGACTAGGCGAATAATTGCCTCAATTTTGAGAGACGAAGAAGCCGGGGTCGTATGGGCACCGTTCAGAAGAAAGCCGACGGTGCAGCTAGGTAACCCGTCTTGGATATTGGGAGACGATTTTATTTTCGGCTTGGTTTCGATCGAATGAAATGGAAAATTTTTTCCGTTTGGTACAATAGTAGCTTAAATTTATATGTCCATAGCATTTTTATGAGAAAACATAATCTAGTACAAATTTCTCTCGTAATTTGATAAAAATAGTGCAGCCGTGACATAATGCAGCGTTCGCAGATGGTAGTGCGCAGTCACAGCACATTGTGGCAAAATTTTATAAAACAAAAGTGATACAGAAACTGTATAACATTTAGAAAAACTGCTACGAAAACTCTATCACTTTTATAAAAAATGATGCAGAAATTGTATCATTTTTAAAAAAATTGTCACAAAAACTGTGTCACTGTTGGAAAAACTGCTGAAATGGTATCACTTTCAGAATAAGTGCTACCGAAACTTTGTCAGCTTTAGCAAAACCGATACCAGAATTGTATCGCATTTATAAACCATAATACTCAACTGAAAAAGCATGAAATGTTCATGCTAGATTTCATAAAACCACATCATCGTATTTAGCACTCCGACATATTTAAATATATAAAGACCATTTTGATGCGCTGCACGAAATACTTAAACAGCTGAAGCTGTTAATACATACATGCCGAAGCAGGGAGTACCTTACTGCTCAAGCTTCGAACACCCCCACCCCCGCGGTTTTGTTCCACCTCTCCCAATCCCCATCTGCGAGGGTATCTTCTACCGTGTCGGAAGCTCCGCACCGCCCCCCCCCCCGCCCCGCTGAAAGGACGCGGAAAATGGCAGAAATTGGTCTTCGGTCGGGTGGGGGAGGGAAGTCATCGACTTTTTTTAGTACCTCGGAGACGAGCTCCCCCACTTCACCGACCCCTGCTACCTCCCCTGATACCTCGGAGCGTCATAATTTATGTGTTAATATTATGTTTCCTAAAATATATTCATCTGATAAAACATAGGTCTCCCTGATTTTGTGCGCTATAATAAATATATCGCATGCGAGGTTGAAACGGCGAGCGCTTAGTTTCATTTATATATTATCATTTTGTGTAATCACCTGTGTTAGGTTGTTTGATGCATATACCACCCTGAAACTTTTGGAAAGCCGAAGCCGTTGAAAAAACCAAAATCTCCTTTGTGAACCCTAGGCGAGCGCTTAGTTTCATTTATATATTATCATTTTGTGTAATCACCTGTGTTAGGTTGTTTGATGCATATACCATCCTAAAACTTTTGGAAAGCTGAAGCCGTTGAAAAAACCAAAATCTCCTTTGTGAACCCTACAGCCATCGAAAACAACTGAAAACACATCACGTGTTCGCGCTTGCCTCTATGTAACAAACCGCGGTATTCATTGCAAAAAATATATATATTATTATTGATGGCCTGTGTACATAATCATGCCACTTAAAACAAACTATATTCTGGAAATCGAGTTCAATAACCCTAAACACAGGGAAAACCTACGACAACGAATAAAATATATGTTCTGGACTGGATCAGCTCTTCAAATTTCATGAATGGCTTGCTAAGGCCCTTAGATATTTGCGTTAGATAGTCTTAACTCTTTACATAGTTGCCATTTCTTTCAATATTTATATTTTTTATCGTGTTTCTGAAAAACATTGGTCAATTTACAGCTATTTGTTCTTGAGAATTGCACGCATTTACCTCAAAAAAATTAACAACACAGCACAAAAATACGCATGGTTTTATTTATTTTTTAAAAATATATACAACGCCTGTTATATATTTCTTGCTTTAATAAAACAAAACGACTAGGAACACGTAACTACTAAGCAGTCTCTCAATATATTTGCAGGCGAAGTTACGCACTGCACTTGACAATTTCGATTGCAATAACTCTAGTATTTTAGTGTTCAACTGTCACGTCTTTCATGTTTCACTGAGGACAAGTAAAATAAACCAATGTTTACAAAACTTCCGATAGAATTTAAGATGCTGGTTTTTTGACATCTCGGTATGCTTAGAAATATTGCACGTATATATACTTATAAATTGTTGACCGTAAATGAACACATAAATTACGTTGTGAAAGTTATAATCTGTGAACGTCATAATCTCGTCAACATACAAATGATCTTGATACAAACATCGACATTTAAGAAAAACTATACAGCACAACTGACTAAGACATCACATTACCTATAGACGTTGCACGATAGAGTTAATTCGCACGAAATTGGTAGCCACAGGTGTATACAACACCGTAAACAAAAAATGTAGTAGCTAGGGGTGTGTCGTGCATCCTTGAGAACTGCTTTGCGGTAGGGCTGTGCCCTTTACAGTCTACACGGTAAGGGCGCAACTACAGGGGACAAAAGTTCCAAACAGCGGGAACATTATAACGTGTACGCCACGTTAGTGCTTCAAACGAAAGATAACCAATGTACCATCGCCTTTGGGTGTGCACCGCTTATTAATCTGTGTGTAGCTTACTAGATTTATGATCGGTAGGCGTAAAGAATCTAAAAGCTGAGAGTATTAATACGTCTAGAGCTACGCGATGTAGCGGTTAATTTATTACCGTCGTAAATTTAAGTTTGTGTCTCAGGCTTGATGCTCTGCGTATGTTTTACAAGTATCCAAACAGGCCTAGACCAATTAATACGTGTACAAACTGCAAACTCAGCGTTTATAAGAACCGTATAAAATTAAAAGGAATGAAATTTCTCGCCTTAACAATCTTGTAATAAGGGGATGGATACGGTGGTTGCCGGCATATCTTCCAGGAATTTCTAGCAGGCAGGTGGTTGAGTCTCAGTGCACCCCTCAAAACTATTTAGAAAAATGTTTTAGAGAATTTACAAAAAGTTTTCAAATGAAAAAGACTGCCGCGGTCCTGCTACAGTGAAAAAATCAGGGCCACGGATCCCTCTGTGAAAAACCGTGCCAATACTCCCTTACAGTGAAATACGCGCCGGTAGAATTAGCCGCTACACCATTAGAGTTTAATAGCCAGCATACCGCACCATGAATCATTTACTGATACGCCTAGCAACAGGCTATAGGGATATAACAATCCCTAAATTAATGGTATTGACCTAAATTCTATAAATCATCATAGTGTCTCGTGTTTTTCAAATTATGCGAAGCCAAATATCTCGGCGAGTTCAACACGAACACCCATTGTCGTCGCACCGCCGATACCCCGATGGGCCGCGACTAACCAAGACGAAATGTCTTGGACGGTCGAATTCAAACGAATAGTCGCCAACCATCGGCAACAGCACAATGCATTCCATAACGTATATTTCCCGAACTGGCCAGTCGCTTTTAACGCCGCAGATGCCTGGGAGCGGGATGAGCCGCACATGGAATGGCAGGAGCGCCCACAGTTCGAGGAACCAATAGTTTCCAAGTACTGCCTGCGTAATTTGCGGGACTGGGTTAGCCAGTTAGTGCGCGATGCCGAACTCGGCCGTCTAATGCGGTAAGCGAACGCAATGAGGGAGGTAACGCATAGACCGCTAGGAAATTGAGCCAAAGCGTGCGAGCACGTAGAAAACCTAAATGGATGATAGGAATGACCAGAGCAAGTAGGACGAATAATGACGAAACGCATCTAACATGAATAGGGAATGATTCATAGCAAATGGCCAATAGAATAGCTCAGAGCGAATAAAGTAGGATGCAGATACAGCTAACCAAGCTAAGTATTACGGATAGTACAAACAACTCCTAGATAATTTAACAGTACGGAAGTGTGTTATCGAAAGTCGAGTGGATTGAGCAAAACCCAACTACAAACTATCCAGCTGAATTATCAAAATTGCAATAAATGGGAACCTCTGGGATTTGGCACCCCGGCAGCCGGACCTTTTCCTAGGGGCTACCTCGAAACTAGGGTAGGGAAACAATCCTACCCCGAAGCGTTGGACGTACGTACTGAATATTATAATGAAAATGCAACTGTATATAT
>JASANE010003275.1:0-29014 GCA_030248225.1 Trileptium ribeirensis | reverse complement strand
CATATACTTCGTTCAGTTACATCTATTGCTCATCATGCAACAATTGGGCCTCTTGGCATCCTCTAATATCTTACATTTAATTTTTAAACATATCTAAAGCCAACATCAGTGTCCTATGGCTAAACGTTACGTATATAACTTTTCTATCGTGCGACAATTGGGCCTCTTGGCATCCTCTAATATCTTACATTTAATTTTTAAACATATCTAAAGCCAACATCAGTGTCCTATGGCTAAACGTTACGTATATAACTTTTCTATCGTGCGACAATTGGGCCTCTTGGCATCCTCTAATATCTTACATTTAATTTTTAAACATATCTAAAGCCAACATCAGTGTCCTATGGCTAAGCGTTACGTATGTAACTTTTCTATAGTGCAACAATTGGGCCTCTTGGCATCCTCTAATATCTTACATTTAATTTTTAAACATATCTAAAGCCAACATCAGTGTCCTATGGCTAAACGTTACGTATATAACTTTTCTATCGTGCGACAATTGGGCCTCTTGGCATCCTCTAATATCTTACATTTAATTTTTAAACAAACAATTAATTTCAAAATAAAAATGAAAAAATGTGAAGTGAAATCAGTTTCACAAGAACAAAAAACTTACTTTCTATATAACGATCCATCGCGAATTGCCAATAGAAACACAGTTCCAATGGCAGTAGCTTGCATGATACGATTCGATGGATTGCCTATAATGATTTACAGAATGTGGCATTGATCAGGACTGTGGAGTGAATAAAATTACCAGAGTCCTCGTTTCTTGAATTCGATTAATTTACAACCACACGAGGCAAACTTTGGTAATTTCTATCAATGAAATTAGCAGAATGCTGATTCGCTTAGTTCAAAGTGGTCTTTTTCACAATTTTGTTCATTCAAATACTGTAATTATCTGGATGCGATAGGTAGTTCAGTGATTCTTCAGGACAAAAAGCGTGTGGCGTAAATAGTCATATACAATAAAACTTAATTTTATGAGTTCACTTAATTATTTCATAATCAACCAATATTAGTCAATCAACAAGTCAATCAATCAATCACTGAGTATCACTTTATCAAAAACTTGAGGTCGACCTTGGCACCGCAACACAACGGTAGTGTGTTTCTTTATAAGGCACACCATTGTTAATCGATTAAACTTCCCTCCGTTATTATTATACTAGGTGCTTCAATGAAACAGTTGCGTTAGCGCTGTTGCATTTAAACATTAGTTAGTCACATCAAACCATTGAAAGGGTTAGGTCCAACTAAAGGGATAACTAATGTACTTATTAATAATTATCTCATCATTTATAGTTGCGCCTTAAAATAAATCGAAGAATTCCATGCAAACATATAGAGTTGATAACGTCAAAATTTTCTCGATTCTGGTCCGGAGAATATTTTCACACCTATTTCATAACCATCTGAATCCAACAACACCCGTATGTTACACAACCAGCACATTCACAGTAAATACTTGAGCCGTATCTATCTAACTACCTTGCGGCACAAAATTTACAACTATTGTTACCAATTTCGCACATTTTACGATGTATCTTAGTTGCAGTATTATCTATCGGAATTAGTGCCGTGCCTATGGATTCCGAGGTCCCCAAACTCTTGTGCTAAGTTCAATTCAATGGCGGATCCAGGATATAACGGTAGGTGATTCTGATGAATCGCACCCCCCCCACCGACGGCCGTACCGTGCCCCCACGCCCAACTCCGAAGGCACAACAGCCCTGCCCCAGGTGAGTGATCATTTTTGGAACAACATTGGAGAGGCTTGGCAACGTTTTTGTTACTGCCCTGGCCTATCCCCGCTGCGACCATCTATCCTTCCCCTCTGCCGACTGAAATCTTGCAAGTTTAGACATATTCCGATTTAGGAATACGACTCGTGAGTTCCCCTGGATCCGCCTTGGTCCTAACAAAAATATTTTAGAATTTAGCTAGAACAAAGAGGCACGAGGGATCGATATTGAATGTGGAGAGCGAGCTAAAGATAAACCACATTGGGTGTAAATTAAGAGATAACCCTGATTTAGTTCCCGCACCCCGACGGCTCGAAGAAAATTTTGGGAATATTACAATAAAATGCGGTAAGGGTAAGGATATCTTTCTGCCCAAAGTCCTCTGAGCGTAATTTACAGAAAGTGAACTCGGAAATAGGTTGCGCAAACTTCTCAAATTTTGCAGTTTCTAAGCTTTTTGACTTATATATTTCAAACGAAAACAAGTTCCACCTGTAAGTAAAAGCAGCTCGTCGCGACTGCTAAAATTTCAAATTGTACCAATTATAGATTTATATAATACCCTAAATTGTCAGTCGCGAGGTCCCCATAACATCCGAGACTAGTCATTACCCTTTCTCCGCCCCACCGCCCCGAATGGGGGTACGACAGGCAGTCAGCACAGCTTTGATCGCAATCTTTTAATTAATTATTTCTATGTGACGGTTATACTTGCCTACAACACAGAAAATCAAGCAGGTGTATCCGTCTTTTAGTCCAAGAACTGGAGGGGTCAAACAGGCTTTTTGCCGAGTTAATGTTTGGCATTACTTGTGCTAAACCGAATGGCAATAACGCTTTGTAAGAACATTTGTTATAAAACATTTTTAATTTTTTGCTATACATTAATTTAAACGTAAGTTTATTTAAAAAGACGAATGCTCTCGATATTTACCACAGCTGATTTCATATGTCGCGTCTTTTCATAATGAATCTAAACAATAAAACATATATAAAATATCTGTACAGTGCCGGCGATAGGACCCCTACCATCCGACTGGCCGGGGGATGGGCCCTCATATTTCATTATATTTTTAATCACTTCGATCACCCGAACATTTGATTTTGTGTTCAGAAAAAAGCACTAAAATTCGTTACAACTTTGCTTTATTTACCCTATCAGATTGCTATAATTTTGCGAAATTTTAGCCTTTTTGTGCCAATTTTTACCGATTTTCAACAATATTTTGACAAATTTCTCAAATTTTGCAATGGGAAGGAAGCGGGGCAGGGAGAGGTAAGGTGCTGAGCAAGGGCGGATTCAGGGGGATCCATGGGTCGGCGCCTAGGTGCTTCGGAGGGGGCCTCACATACTAACGCCAGTCCTGTTTCTGAGATCATGTAGATATATATGTAATATGTCATATATATAGGGTGTTCCATAAGTAAGTTTCATACTTTGAAACTACATAACTTTGTAATCATTTGACCACATTATTTTTATCATGTTTCAGATCAATATCATGCTTAATGATTAATATGATAATGGCACAATATAACTTGCCGCTTATTGACAGAATCCTAGCTATTCGATTATACTCTAAATCCAACAATGCTGCTTACGTAGTTCGATCATGGCGCCATATGCCGATATTCCTCCACCTTCCAGACAGCTCTTACACCGCGGGCGGAACTGTAAATTTGACAGTACCGGATTTGTGTCAGACGTACCACGCTCCGGACGACCTAAATCGATATGAACGTGGCGTGAGTTGCAGAGAAAATGTTGCAGTCGCCACACGTAGCACTCAAACGCCTATCGATTGAAACTGAGTTATCGAAAACCACAAGTTACCGTATTGTCAAAGATCTAGGATTAAACCATTATCCAGCTTCTGGTGCATCAGTTGAACGAAGGCGGTTTGGATCGCAGAATGGAATTTGCAGAATCCTGTTTGAGCAAACTGGACGAGGACTCAGAGCTCGCAGATTGGGTTATTTGGTACGGTTAGCGAAAGCACTTTAAATTTGAATGGACGTTTAATCGTCAACAATCTGTAGTTGATTGGGGATACTGAAATCCTCACTAAACTATTAACATCAACAGCACATGACTGGAACCACGGCATTGGATTGGCATGCATTCAGAGAAAATAATCAGGCCATTCTTCTTTGATGAGACTGTGCCTGCACAATTGATTGGAAATATGGAACGAGCAGTTCCTGCCGGCTTTTCTGCAGCTTGCCAGTAGTTATGAATTTCTTTAACAGGGCGAGCTCTTGCTCATGACGCCGAAGTAATCGAAGAAGTAGCTCTTATGGAAATTTCGCTGATCGTTGGATCGGAAGACGCGGCCGTATTATATGGCCCGCACGCTCGCTTAAATTGACACCGCCGAATTTTTTTCTCTGGGGTTTATTAAACAGAAAGTCTACGTACGTCGACCAAAGACACTTGAAGAAATCAAGAATTATGTGGCTGAAGAACTGACCATTCTGGAGCCAGAACTGCTCAAAAAAGTTTACCAATTTGTGCGTTATGGACATGAATAAATCATACAACTGAATGATTCGTTGTTGGTCCTTTAGATGAAAATTAAAGTTTTGTGCACTGAAGTGGAGCAGTTGTTGATTTGCGATCAAAATTATATTTTGAATCGCGTTGTGGTTTTTGAGCAATTAAGCCATAGACAGGGAGAATTACTTATGAAACACCGTACATATAGCATTTATTTAGGTCTTTGTTAGCCAAAACATAATTAATACACGCTTACCATACGTTACCTCACATTCATCGGGAAACTTGTGTATTTTAAACGGAGGTTCCATAGACTGCTGTAATAAGACTGCATCCATCCAATATGGACGATGTCCGCGAAATACCCTGAATAATTTAATTATATATAGAGGTTGGGCAATTTGAAACTATTACGCTTTTACAGATAGTATAGTGTACATATGCATGGTCGTAGAGTAAACAGTTACCAATATGAGCTAAGTAGTGCTTTTACATAGGCCACTCTCCAATCAAACACCTGGTTGCGTTCAAAGTTAGCAAAAAATGTTATAATTCTCAGTGATGAACCCAAAATTTATCTAAATGAGGCTCGCGGTGAAAATTTTGTGCTAACGGGGGGTAAAAATTTTTCACGATTTGTATACTATGGAACAAAACTTTTTGTAACACAAACGGAACTCGAAGCTAAGACTCTATTGGTGCGCTATTGCTCATTCCGGTTCGAACAATTCGCCGTCTTTATGACTAGTGCGACACAATTCAGGATTACACAAACTGAAACAATGTCTTGGGTTGCCAGCTATGCCAAAAAACTGACTGTAAATAGTGCATAAATTAAATAGCACGGTATATTTTAATCAAACAATATGCAGGAAAATTACTGCCTAATGTTCGTATTTATGCAAGCATGCATAGTCAAGCATCTTTCTAAAATTTAGACCTAACGCAGTAAAGGTCACAAACACGTCACTATTTTGCAGGGGCGCAGCACGAGGGTGAGGGCGGGAGGCGGGATAGCGTATTAATCTTTGCCGATGTAGTACAACAGAGTGGCCATGATTTCCTACAAGCGCACAAACTGACAATCAACTGCGATGACATCACAATTCGACCAGTACTTGAATTGACTGGATTGTGCGGCTGAAGTATGAACACGAGATCGCAGCTGTTTATTTCGGTTGTCACACCAGCCGTCAGGTCCAACGCATACAATCTACCACTTTGACAATGTGACGACAGCTGATATTACCACGCCGACTACATCAATTTGTGGATACTGTTACGCCAGGTGAATCAGTTAGTAGATGTCTCATGCGGGATACAGCTATTCGTAGATGCTGAGGGAACAGTTGCACCAGCTGGTTGTTAGTGTCGCGACTGTATCTATTATCTTCGAGGAACAGTAATGCCAGCATGAGAAATTGACAATAGAGTTCCCTATCCTAACGCAAAGGGCTACGATACAGGCGCTTGCAATGTAATACGAACAAACCACGATGATCACAGTGCCACGTATATAGTGTGTTTGCAATTGCTTTGAAATCCAGCATTGTTGCTTTGATCGAACTCTCCCGGGAACATAGACATTGTTGTCGAAAACTGGAAACGTTTTCCAACATAAGCGGATCATTAGTTTGGTGTTGAATAATATGGGTTCGGTGTGATTTTATTGTTCCAGGAATATGGGTCGAGTCTAAAGTCAGTAGTGCAAAAACTGGATGTGGTAGCACATGTTTATGTCACCGCCCGCGACGTACCGCAGCCACGAACTCAACAAATCTGAACAATGTTATACTCTTCAGTGAGTCTAATATCATCGGCTCGCGGTATTTGATATCTGACTTTACTGTCCAATCGTAGCATTCCTTGTCACTTGGTGTTGTGAACCATTTTGTAAGATTAGCTTCCACTAATTGTGAAGTGCTTTGCATTTTTTTGCAAAGGTTAATAGCGTCAAAGAGAGAACCAGGATGTCATATATGTTAAATTACATCCATTTATGTATTAATTTTACATTCACGTTCGCCAAATCCAATTTTTATTCACGAGATTTTCGAACCGAGCCGGGCCGAGGCAAACTTGTAATGAGGGGAGTGGAGCCAAAAACTGAAAGCTTCGAACCAAGCCAACTCCCCGGATTAAATTTGAATCTGATCGAGCACGAAAAATTCGGTTCGTTCTCACCTATGCCAGTCTGCACAGGAAGAAACTAAATAAAGTGCGAGCTTTTTTTAATTTGTGCGAAACATAAACTTATGCCCACTACTCATTTCCTACGCATTACGAACCGACAGCGTTCCGAAATTTATAAAAATAAACTCTAAACGTAATAAAACAACGTACAACGAAAGAATGCTGCAAGTAATTGTTCCAATACTAGCAACAACACCAAAGCGGATTGGTAGTCGGAAAGAAAGCAAATATGACAATGGCAATACGTACATGACGATTAGCTGAGGCTCACTGATATATTTTAAGCTGCTAAACAGTTCGATAACAGCAGGATTGTCGACACCGAGAAAACTTTGAAGCGATTCGATGCGACGCATGGTCCATAGGTGAAGACTTAAAACGGACGACATTTTAAAAAAGCTATACGGTTTCCATAACATATATTTATAGCTAAATTTGTAAAAACATATATCAAAATGAATAATAAATTTTCGAGAATATTTGATGGGATTAGCGATACTCCAATAGCCGAGAAAATGCGCGGACGCTGGCTCTGCTGGATGGGCTCTTAAGGAGGTACTGATGAAAGCTGTATTCAAGCCCTCAGTCTCAGGATCAAGGCCAAACACCAGGCGGAATAAAAAGTGGATCAATACTTCATACTTAACCGTAAACATGGTGGTTTCTACCCTGACCAAGCACATGAACGTGTACTTGGCGTCAAAGATTAGATCGAGCAGTTCCCTTTCTCCGCTGCATAAATGCAAAAGAAGACGCCGATTTACAGCAATTATCAACGTTAGCAAGTAGGTCAAGCGGTTATCTCTTTAGTACCCATGGCTCGGGGTTAAAATTTTTAATGGAGCTCAAATCTGGGCAAAATTTTATTGCTGGTTATGGTTTTCGTTTTCAAGTGTGAAGCTAACCTATAAGAGACGCTGTATCGCCACGTACATGGCAACAGTGAATTAATCCACTTAAACTGTGTTTAAAATGGCAGAAATATATTTCTGTTTGTAATAGGATATGGTAATGACAATGATTCAGAATTTAAACCTACCTTTTTGGAACATTTTGAAACTTTTGTTTGATAAAGTTTTGTTCTCTAAAATTTCTGACAGCATTCGAACCCTCATATTCTTGGAATGAAGGAAAAACACGGGGCTCCAGTTCGGCATTAACAGCTAAAATTATATATCCATTCAATTAGAGTACTGCCAGTTGTGTATTCACAACTACCGTCGGTGGTTGGGTCTCGTGTTATTTAAATATGTCTACATAGCTAGTGGTAATTGAGCCTTACAGTATTTAATTACGATAAATTCGATGACACTTATAACTCAACAACGGCTGGTCTCAAAATATTTGTCTTGATCCAAGGTAGTGCAGTTTTGACGCTTAGACGCCCAGCTCAACATTTTTCTTACCTAAGCATGGGCACTAAAGCTTTCGCTCACCGGTATGTATCTCCAAACTTGTAACAATAAGTAGAGTATCGTCTATCTACAACTTTAATAGTTTTCATTGCCAATTATAGAAATTAGAACGAGAACGCAGTAACAAAATTTGCAGCTAACTATAAAAATTTAAGTTCTAAAGTCCTGGTTGAATCTGATCAAATAATTAACAAAAAACTAACAAATTTTGTATATAGGCTAGATATCTGAAAAATCAACGGTTTGCTAAAAGTTTTAAAACGAACAACCTGTAAAAATACTAGATTTAAACAGTCTACGGATCTTTCCTGGAATCTTCCGTCGATATTGTCCAATTCTGGAGATACAGCGGACATTTTGGTACTGTTCGACTCAGCTGGATGAGATCGTTCAGAATACCACATTAGGCTATATTTATGACAATTTTTTTACTATTGTTAGGGAACCCAATGTTTCTCCTTGTTACTCAATATTTCAGAAAACAATTTATCTTGATAAATATATAATTTTATATATCATTCGAATGGTGGTAAAATCAGCTCGATCGATTCATGGGTTAATGAGTTATTGACATTTATGTGAAATCATAAGCCTAATTTATTAATCCGGGAACTCATTGAGCTGAGTTTACCAGCGCTCAATTTAGCTTGTCAATTGTGTTGCATGGTATACTAGAATCTTGGCGACATGACATAAAGTGGAACAACTATTAAAAATATATTCCTGTTACGAAACAAAGATGTAACTCACCAAAAAATATTTATTAATCTGCTGTTCAATAATGCATAGATGCAGCAAAACTAATAGTCAGGTATATAATACGCACCCTAAGAGAGTTAACTCTACCTCAGAACTGCTTGCGAATCGCGAACAACATATAAACGTAATCTGTGTATATAAGAATCTTAACAAAAGCACAGGAGCATAGAAAACATAACCAGAATTTGCTACAGACCGCATGACACTCGTCCCTTCAGCACCACTCGCCTTGTCTCACCCATTGATATAATTACCTCTATACGAAGAGATAGGCCTAAATACAGTGACGATTTGAAATTAGCGATCGCGAAATTTTTAGCCACAAATCTATTAATATACCGTTAGAAGTGGTAATGTCATAGATGACTGTATATGGCGTCGAAGCAAAATTTGGCCTCAAATACCAACTGTCTCAGAGAACCTACGTTAAATCTGTTGACATTTTCAGGTAGCCTCAGAATAGCTCTATCAAGATTTCGTTCGAATCGCATGAGTGGTTACATAGTTACAACTTGACAAAGTTTGACCAAAATTTTGGAAATATGGCCATTTGCTAAAGTTCCCATAAGGACCCGACCAAAACAATTTTTATACCCATAAATAAAGCTTCCTAAGACAAATATTTCGATATCAAAATGATTCAAATCGGCTCAAAGATTGCCGAGTTATGACCCAAAAAATGGCTTATTTCAGCCATGTACATCTCGGTCCCATCATTTGACCCCTTGTGATGGGACGTGGGTGTGTCGAATCGGAATAAAATCTCTAAAAAGAACATCTAGAGTATTGTAGCTTTCATATGAGCTTTCCATACCGGTCTATGTTGAGATAACGAAATCCCGTTCATAGAGAAAAAAATAAACGGATATTTTTCAGCATAGTGCGGTCTAGTGAGAATTCTTCGATTCCGAAGCTAGCGTTTCTACATCTCCCATTTCAATAAAATTATAAGTTTACGGACAAATTTTTTTCGAAAATATTGCCAAATATTTATTGTTGTACATATGGCAAAAATGGATATTTTCTGAACCCTGAATAAAACGGTACCAAAATTCGCTGTATCTTCAAAATTGAACAATTTCGAACTGGAGGTATCGTAGGAAAGATTGAAATTAAAATTATTTACTTTTTATGATGGTTAGAATATTGCTTTTGGATACGGGTATTCCATGAGCTGGACATGTTAGGAATGTATCCATGATATGCATGTTATAGCTCTCAACCGACTGTTAAGATTTCCTACAAGTACCGCCAATCGTCATCAAGCTATGGTAATAACTGCGAAAGCTACGCCATTTTGAAACAAAATTGGTTATTTTTGATTTCTTATTAATAGCTAATAGTTGTTATCGGCTTGCTATTAGGTCTGCAGTTGCATATTTCTGGTCACCCGCACTGTGAAAAATTTTATCAAATCATTTTAGTAGTTACAGTGTTATAGATGGAAACATCATTGTTCGATTTGATTTTGGTTTTAAACTTAAAGTTGATTAACACTGGCACACGGAAAAGAAATCATGTAAATAAATGCACTCTACAATACGTAACGATGGTAAACCACAATTTATGGTATAAAAATTACGGGTAACCGCATATTCGTTCATAACATGTAGTCGTTGTTAGAATAAATATCTGAACTAATGCAGTACCAAGAAACAGGATGACCTATTTATATCAGAAAATTAACATTTGGTTTCTAATTTGGAACATCCTACGGTGTACCTTGCTTGGGGTAGCATTATCGCAATCGGTTAATTATTCCTAGGCGATGGTTGCCCTTGCCTACAACTCTGAATATCATGTGTATGCATCCTTTTTAGGTTCAGAAACTAGATTTTTTATCGTGCCATTATAGAAAATTTATATAATATAATAATAATATACATTATAATATATATTTTTATAAGTTTGATATTTGTGCCCACTCCAGTTTGGTATTGGTGCCCTGCCCGCTCCAGTTCTATATTGGTGCCCCACTCCAGGTTGATATTGGTGCCCTTCTCCAGTCTGATGTTGGTGCTCCTCCCGTTTGATATTGTCTCTCTCAAGTTTGATATTGGTGTCTCCTGCCAGTTTGAATGCTATGGTATGGTACACATTGCCCGTTTTTCATCACGCTACCACACGGCTGGTACGTACAGGTAATTCTACGTTAAAACACATTACATAATAAAACAATTGTCTATCAATTATTTGGCCTAAATGATCTTAAATCACCAAACATAACATTAGTAATAATAATTGAAACCAAAAAAAAAAAGAAAGCGGAAGAAATATTCTGTGCCAACAAGTGCTTTCCTTTGACCGTTGTATAGTTGTAGTCTAGAAATAATATATTGTATCAGCGTTTCTTATCAGCAAAACAAAATGACATTAACTTAAAACAGCTGTTTTGTAGCGAGCCCAAGCCAAAAACAATCAAATAAAAACCCCACAGTAGGTACATTTTTTACGCTGTAGGTTGATTTTATGCATTAGATATAAGCCATTACGCTACACCAAATACCACGAGCGGCCCAAGTAACCCTGAGGTGCGGTACGTTATAACGTTAGAAAAAACAACAGCTTAGAGCGGGGGGTTCGGTGGGCGGGAGCCCCCGACATAGGCTTAGGCTTAGTGCATATGTCTCATATAAGGACCTTAGCTTAGGCTAAGACTAAAGCTTAGGCTAAGTATATCGAGAATGGCATGGCCTGCATTTTATTTTCGCCTCTCGGGCTTACTTGGGCAACACGAGCCATAGAAAAAAGCGGCTCTTATGCGGCGTTCACGTTATAATGTCCCCAACGTTTTGAACCTACGTACACCACACCAGTGTCCGGTACACTGTTGACAATAGGGTGTCTTAGACACCCCATGTTTTTAAGGAATTTTTTCAAAGGTAGCTAGTTACGCGTACTACAAATTCTCGACAGTGTCAGGCAACACCGTGTCTTCTGGCAGTTTTATTGACAGTGTTCGGAATTATTTGAGCAATGTTCATATGGGCTAGATATAAATATCGTAAATTTAGAAAAAACTACACAGGACAGTTGACTAATAAAGGTCATTAGCTACAGACGGTGTCCGTTATAGTTAATTCGCGCCAAATTGGTAGCTAAGAATGTGTTCTACACTGTCTAGAAAAAAGCGTAATAGCTAGGCATGTGTGGTACACCCTCGGCAACTGATTTACAGTATGGGTGTCACCCTGACTGTCTATAGGGTAGGGTCGCGACTACAAGGGGACAAAAGTTCCAAACAGCGGGGTCATTATATTGCAAACGCTGCATTAGTTAGAGGCTATAATAAATAATGAATAAAATGTATATAATAAATACAAAAAATAAATAAAAATATTTTTAAACGAAGTACTAAGTATACTAGAATTATAACAGTTTCAACTTGACGTTTGCAAGGCACGTCTTTCTACTCGTTGAAGTATCGAACTACAAATCAGATGATTGTGGCATACAAACTGTCAATTGCGGTCGGAACCGTATTTACAAATCACAAAATTAAGTCGTTCTGTCGATTGCGGGCCGTCCAAAATCAGTGACAAAACTGCTAACTGATTGATAAGGTTTAGTAGCTATAGCCCGAGTTCGGTAACTATATTAATTTAGCTACATTGCATTAAAGCAATGACAGCATAGGGGAAAAGGGGTCATCCCCAGGAAAGTGGGACCTCCCCTCCTCTATGGAAACTTGGATAAACTTGAGTAAATCTTTTGCATAAACTATGAAAATGTAAGAAAAAAACAGACAATAACTGCAAAAATTATAGGAAATTTTACAAAAATTCAGAAATTTTTAGCAAAATTGGATAAAATTATGAATTTATAAACGTGTCAAAACTTACACTCCCTGGTGCACTTTCCATCACGCAACCTTTCACCCCTCTGACACTATCGACCCACTACGCCGACGGACTTTCGGCGCATATGAAAATGTTGGTGTGGTACCAATATTTCAATGTTGGAATAAAGCTGCATGGCAGGATGATTGTTGGTAAAATATTGTTTAGTTTCGATAAAGTTTTGCTCAGTGTAGCCACAAACAGTTAAAATGATGTATTGTAATGTGAAAACTGATGTTGCAAACGCAGTAAAGAAAGACAAGGTTCTAAACACTTGCTCAAAAAGGTATGTAAAATCGATTACTGATTATTCATTTTGATGTATCATATCCATATGACATTGCATTGATAAAGTATTGTTTAGTTTCGATATAGTTTAGCTCAGTGCAGCTACAAACAGTTATAAAGATGTGTTGCAATGTAAAAACCAATGTTGCAAAAGCAGTAAAAAAGGACAAGGTTCTAAACACATGTTTAAAAATATGTCAAATCGACAGATGATTAGTTATTATGATGCGCTATATCCATGAGCAGTAAAGAGTAAAGAAATACAATATTCCAAACACATGTTTAAAAATATGTCCAATCGATTGCTGATTAGTTATTATGATGTGCTATATCCATGAGCAGTAAAGAGTAAAGAAATACAATGTTCCAAACACATGTTTAAAAATATGTCCAATCGATTGCTGATTAGTTATTATGATGTGCTATATCCATGAGCAGTAAAGAGTAAAGAAATACAATGTTCCAAACACATGTTTAAAAATATGTCCAATCGATTGCTGATTAGTTATTATGATGTGCTATATCCATGAGCAGTAAAGAGTAAAGAAATACAATGTTCCAAACACATGTGTAAAAATATGTCCAATCGATTGCTGATTAGTTATTATGATGTGCTATATCCATGAGCAGTAAAGAGTAAAGAAATACAATGTTCCAAACACATGTTTAAAAATACGTCCAATCGATTGCTGATTAGTTATTATGATGTGCTATATCCATGAGCAGTAAAGAGTAAAGAAATACAATGTTCCAAACACATGTTTAAAAATATGTAAAATCGATTGCTGATTAGTTATTATGATGTGCTATATCCATGAGCAGTAAAGAATAAAGAAATACAATGTTCCAAACACATGTTTAAAAATATGTCCAATCGATTGCTGATTAGTTATTATGATGTGCTATATCCATGAGCAGCAAAGAGTAAAGAAATACAATGTTCCAAACACATGTTTAAAAATATGTCCAATCGATTGCTGATTAGTTATTATGATGTGCTATATCCATGAGTAGTAAAGAGTAAAGAAATACAATGTTCCAAACACATGTTAAAAAATATGTCCAATCGATTGCTGATTAGTTATTATGATGTGCTATATCCATGAGCAGTAAAGAGTAAAGAAATACAATGTTCCAAACACATGTTTAAAAATATGTCCAATCGACAGATGATTAGTTATTATGATGCGCTATATCCATGAGCAGTAAAGAGTAAAGAAATACAATGTTCCAAACACATGTTTAAAAATATGTCCAATCGATTGCTGATTAGTTATTATGATGTGCTTTATCCATGAGCAGTAAAGAGTAAAGAAATACAATGTTCCAAACACATGTTTAAAAATATGTCCAATCGACAGATGATTAGTTATTATGATGCGCTATATCCATGAGCAGTAAAGAGTAAAGAAATACAATGTTCCAAACACATGTTTAAAAATATGTCCAATCGATTGCTGATTAGTTATTATGATGTGCTATATCCATGACCAGTAAAGAGTAAAGAAATACAATGTTCCAAACACATGTTTAAAAATATGTCCAATCGATTGCTGATTAGTTATTATGATGCGCTATATCCATGAGCAGTAAAGAGTAAAGAAATACAATGTTCCAAACACATGTTTAAAAATATGTCCAATCGATTGCTGATTAGTTATTATGATGTGCTATATCCATGAGCAGTAAAGAGTAAAGAAATACAATGTTCCAAACACATGTTTAAAAATATGTCCAATCGACAGATGATTAGTTATTATGATGCGCTATATCCATGAGCAGTAAAGAGTAAAGAAATACAATGTTCCAAACACATGTTTAAAAATATGTCCAATCGATTGCTGATTAGTTATTATGATGCGCTATATCCATGAGCAGTAAAGAGTAAAGAAATACAATGTTCCAAACACATGTTTAAAAATATGTCCAATCGATTGCTGATTAGTTATTATGATGTGCTATATCCATGAGCAGTAAAGAGTAAAGAAATACAATGTTCCAAACACATGTTTAAAAATATGTCCAATCGATTGCTGATTAGTTATTATGATGTGCTATATCCATGAGCAGTAAACAATAAAGAAATACAATGTTCCAAACACATGTTTAAAAATATGTCCAATCGATTGCTGATTAGTTATTATGATGCGCTATATCCATGAGCAGTAAAGAGTAAAGAAATACAATGTTCCACACACATGTTTAAAAATATGTCCAATCGACATATGATTAGTTATATGTCCAATCGATTGCTGATTAGTTATTATGATGTGCTATATCCATGAGCAGTAAAGAGCAAAAAAATACAATGTTCCAAGCACATGTTTAAAAATATGTCCAATCGGTTGCTGATTAGTTATTATGATGTGCTTTATCCATGAGCAGTAAAGAGTAAAGAAATACAATGTTCCAAACACATGTTTAAAAATATGTCCAATCGACAGATGATTAGTTATTATGATGCGCTATATCCATGAGCAGTAAAGTTATAATGTCCGCGGAAAAATATTGCATTTGTCGTTATAGAACAAGAGTTTCAGTCGAATTAATCTGGGTTCAAGATAAGCATATAAGCACTCCCTAATGAAGCGGCATAGCTATAATGTCCGCGCTATAATGTTTCAATTGTAGTTTAGAACAAGTGTTTCTGTCCAGCTCATCAAGGTTCTAAGATAAACCTATTAAGCCTCTCTAATGAAGCGGCAAACTTATAATATCCGCTCCAAATAATGTGGTAGTTATAGTTTTAGAACAAGAGTTTCAGTCGAGCTGATCTAGATTCTAAGATAAGCCTATCACGACTCTGTAATCGAGCGGTAAAATTATAATGTCCCTGCCAAATAATGTTCTAGTTGTTATTTTGGAACAAGAGTTTCAGTCGAGCTAAATCTAGATCCAAGATAAGCTTATTAGGGCTCCCTAATGAAGCGGTAAAATTATCATCTCTGTGCCAAATAATGTTATAGTTGTTTTAGGACAAGACTTTCAGATGAGCTGACATAGGTTCTACGATAAGCCTTTTAGGACTCCCTAGTGGAGAAGTGAAGTTATAATATTCGCGCCATAATATTGTAGTTGTTTATAACAGTTTCAATCCAGCTCATCTAGGTTATGAGGTAAACCTATAAGGATTCCCTAATGGAGCGACAAAGTTATAATATCCGTACTATAATGTTTTAGATGTTGTTTAGAACAAGAGTTTCAGTCCAGCTCACCAAGGTTATAAGACATTAAGTTATAAGCTATTAAGACTCCTTTCTGGAGTGGCAAACTTATAATATCCGCCTCAAATAATGTTGTAGTTACTGTTTTAGAACAAATGTTTCAATCGAGCTCATTTAAGTTCTAAAATAAGCCTATTAGGACTCCCAAATGGAGCGGTAGAGTTATAATATTCGTGCCATAATGTTGCAGTTGTTGTTTTAGAACAGGTGTATCAGTCGAGCTCATCTAGGTTCTAAGATAAGTTTTTGAGGATTCCCTAGCGAAGTTACAGTTCGTTAGTTTAAGCTTTTTCATATTTACAGTAATACAAGCCACCATGTGTGGGTAAATTTTAATATACTTACGTTGTTTGACGGGTTCTTAACTTTGCTTTAGTTTTAACAATATAAGCTTGATATACTTAGCTTTAATGCATGTTGATGCTATTTTGGACGCAACTCAACTCCATCAATTAATCAATTAGTCAATCATCGGTAGTATAGTAACAGATTCTATGCATACAATTTGATATATTCTGCAGTAATACTGCGTTGATGCACACCATATTCCGCCTATTATTTATTAGATTTGTATATTAACATTGCTACTTTTACTTGGCTTTAAATACAGCTATATAGCATATAATATTTCTTCTTCGCAGTTAAAAAAGTAACTTATATTAGGCTTCATAAAACAGCGCAGTAAACTTTAAAATAAATAAATGTATGTTTAAACGTTTTAGAACGCCATATTTATTGTCGTAGTTCGCACAGCTGGATTATACACACAGAAAAACATCGATAGCGCCTATCATATGATTGTAAGAACTTATATTTACCTAATACTTTGTAGTAGCAGAATTTTGCTATACTGTATACGATTTACTGCCAGATCATTTTCCATTTTTTGAATAATACAAATTGACATGGCCTATGTTTTGCATAAGACAAATAATCCAACTTTTTAATTTATCAAAAATTTAAGACTTGTTGTTAAATAGATGAAAATTCCTGTTGCATCTAACGTGACAAACCATGTAGCTTGGAGGTTAGGCTGTCCTATCATAGGATTGCTTACATATTATGGCACTAGTGCATAATGACATTAACCGAGGCTTAACATTCATTACTAAAATGCTTTCCTTTTCATGAGCGAAAAAAGAAGATCATCGTCTGTTGAAATATTTGTGGTGCTCAATTACATTATCGCTTCAGGAGAAGTCTGACTATTTCTTTTACAACGGCCACTTCTAATTACCAGGCCAATCCCAAACATTTTCACTAGCTATGCCAGTATTTTCGGGGTGGGGTGGGACGTCAATCATAGGTATGACTTGCTTGCATATTACATACTAGTACGTCATGAAATGAAACGAGGTTTAGCATTCATTACTAAAATGCTTTCCTTTTCATGAGCGAAAAAATAAAATCATCGTCTGTTGAACTATTTGTGGTGCTGAAAAACATTGTTTCAGGAGAAGTCTGACGATTTCATTTACAACAGCCCTTTGCAATTACGAGGCCTCTTCCAAACGTTGTCCCTGCCTATGCCTATGTATTCGGGGAGGGTGTCAAGCTTATCACAAGTACCGGTAGTACCTGCCAAATTTTCATTATCGATATACATCCTTTATCAAACCGCGGACAGGTAATCAAAGTTTGTAATGATGGATTATATATACGCTCATTTATAACAGGTCCACCTTTGTTTCTACTCAAAATTGTATATAGGTCGACTTCCTCCTATATAAACTGTTGTAGTTGGTTTGAGTTATGTTAGACTATGTTACAATTTTATATATTCTATAAGCATGGGCACTACTATCCGGGTAGGTACCCGACATCAGTAGTGCGTCGGGTATCCGGAAGTAATAGTTATTCTGAATGTTATCAAGAATATGTTTCCGGCGTCTTAGGGGAAAGTTAGTTGCCTTCTTAACGTAAGAAATATAGCTCGCCCAAAAGCCAAATAAGTGAAATAAAAATACGTAGCATATCGACATGTATTTTTGATTCACGTGAAGTACAGATTGCTATTTTGAATACCAGTGATTTTCGTTTGGACAGAAGAATATTTCTTTTTAAAGAAAATTAAAGCAGCTGCCTAGGGCAACTTTCCAACTACATGCCCATACGACCCCAGCTATCATAACCTCAAAGTTCGCGAAAGTTGAAATTTTGCTATATTTCTTGGTCAGACACAAAAAAGCTATGCTATGGAGCTTATAAAGCCGCATGCTTCTAAGGAAGTGTCTTTGTAACCCGCCCGACTGGCTGTACACCTGTCTAGTATTCGGTATAAAATGTTGCGGTTCCGCTAGGACGTTGACTCCGACACCTGTTCACAGGCCGTTATTGCTGATTCACAGAATAATACGCCCATCTAAACAAAATTTTGTTACGACATGTCGTATGTAGCTGTGTTACATACGACATGTTGTATGTAACCCGTGCCGCCCTCTGGGCACCAATATCATACTGGAGGGCGGCGCCAATATCAAACTGGAGGGTGGCACCAATATCAAACTGGGCGGTGGCACCAATATCAAACTGGAGGGGCACCAATATCAAACTGGAGGGGGCACAAAGATTAAACTGGAGGTGGCACCAGTATCAAGCTGGAGTAGAGTTTCGTAGAGTTCTGTGTACCAGTGTTACATACGACATGTCGTATGTAGCACTGGTTACATACGACATGCCATATGTAACACTGGTTACATACGACATGTCGTATGTAACCCAGCTAAATACGATATGTCGTATGTAACAAAAATTTTCGAGTAGATGGGCGCATTATTCTGTGAATCAGCAATTATGTCATGCCACTATTCCCTATCTTTATCTCACTCGGAAGTTGCTAGACTAAACTAGTAACTCTATCGAGGTTACAGAACGTAGTGAAGCATAGGTACACCTACGCCTTTTGAATGCACAGTCAATCAGCTCTCAATAGCATATGCTATATGTGGATATCACACAATACCGCACAAATTAGAACAAAACTAACACCGTCAGTAAGTTTCCCATGCCCCAAAACCCCCAAGTGAAAGATATCAGATCCCAGGACGTATATAACAGTAAAATTACGAATTTTGGGTCGATGAACCATGGCGGCGCCATATCCGCGTACCCATAGCACCATGGATCGCAGAGCAAAATCAACACCAGCAATGAGTTTGCCATGCCCGAAAGCCCCCAAGTAAAACTTTTCAGCCGGCCACTACGTCAGAACAAATTTTTGAATTTTGGGTCGGGGAACAATTGGGGCACCATACTTCAAACCCCATAACTCTTGAACCGGACCCTTAATCAAAAAACAAAAAAGAGGCGTCGGCATTTATCATTTTACTATGAAATAAAACTATCCAGAGATAAAAATTCGAAAATTAAGATAAAAATAACCGTGCTTCCGTGAAGGGTACTAAAAAACCCTCGTTTTGACCTCTGACCCCGAACCATGGGGCTACATACCCCGTACCCTTAGAACCATGGGTCGTTGAGTAAAACCAATACCGACAATAAGTTTACCTTGCCCGAATACCCCCAAGTGAAACTTTTCAGCCGCCTAGGACGTCAGAACAAATTTTCTAGTTTTGGGACAAGTAACCATGAGGGTGCCATACCTCAAACCCCATAACTCCAAAGCCGGAGCCTTAATCGAAAAACAAAAAAGGGGCATCGGCATTTATCATTTTACTGTGAAATAAAACCAACCAGAGAAATAAATTCGAATGCTAAGATAAAAATAACCTTGGGTGAAAGGGTACTAAAAATCCTATTTTTGCCTCTGACCCCGAACCGTGGCGCAAAAAAACCGGGGAACCCATGAGACCGTGGGTCGCAGAGCAAAACCGGCACCGGCAATTAGTTTCCCTTGCCCGAAAACCCCCAAGTGAAACTTTTCAGCCGCCTAGGACGTCAGAGCAAATTTTCAAATTTTGGGTCGAGGAACCATTGGGACGTCATACCCCCGTACCTCAAACCCCATAAATGCAGAACCGGAGCCTTAATCGAAAAACAAAAAAGGCATCGGTGTTTATCATTTTACTATAAAATGAAACCATCGAGAGAAAAAAATTCGATAGTTAAGATAAAAATAACGTCGCTTCCGTGAAGGGTACTAAAATGGGGTAAAATGGGGCAAAAAAGCCCACGTTTTGACCATGACCCCGGAACCAGACCTCAAATCAAAAAAAGCTCGGGGAGGTACACGGTAAATCGACTATGTGGTTCCAATGAGCCCAAGATCATGAAAATCGGTAAGGCGTTCTCGACTTATGGCCGGTCAAACACACAGACGGAATTTAAAAGATTTCACCCCATGCAACACTCAATCTCCACTACGTTTCACTACGTTCTGATTATCAAATTATGCTGAAGTAGATGTTAAGCGTACGAATATTGGTAATTGCTAATTATTGTGTGAAATTTGACTCAGCCTAAATCCTCTCGAGGCTGGAATTCGCTCAAGCCATTGTGCCTTCCACACCAGGTTCCGACCGTTTCTGAGTGTTTAATGCCGGACTCAATACATCGCAATTTGTTAATTGTGGTAGGTTTTGATTAAACGATGAAATTTCAGTAGTAAACTTCGTTTGCATATGCGTGTTGTAATTTTATGAGCGATTTCCAGTACAACTTTTTGTGGGCGCTACTCGCAATTTCTTATTCATGAAAATGTTGGTAACTATGGTAAAGCAAGCGTGTATGGCATTAAGATCTCTTATTCTTAAGCCGTTGTAGCACTGCGTCTGGACGAACAAACACTTAACATAGAACGCTACCAGAGTAAATAACCCCGGACACCCGAATTGGTTCTCTAACTTTTATTTTGAATTATATACACTGTAAAAAAACAATGATATGAAGGTATATTGAGCACAAAATCAATAACATGATTCAATAACGAAGGAGTATAACATCGACAACAGGGTATATTGTAAAAAATTATTCTAGGACGGCATTCAACGTTGGACAGTAAGCGACTATGTTCCTGTAAAAGGATAGCACCAGGAAGAAACGTTTTCGACATAACCCAAATCAGCGAAGCCGTATTCAGCTGTTGAGTCGAAAAACATGATCTAATGTGCTCCTGAATTCGCTCGGAACAGTGAGCGGCCCTAACAAAACTTTAAAACCGAGTGATCTTTCTTTGATTAGGATTATGATAACTTTGAATGCAGCAAGACGGACAAGTTATAACAGGCGACAGAGTTACCACTGCATGACACAAATGTTAGATTGACGTACACAATTATACATAGAAGAGTGCATGAATTCGTGGCACACTATATGGTGAAAATCAGAATATAGCACGTTACCAGTTAAACATGCATCTCGGTGTAATTAAATTTTCTTGCCTAGAAAATCTGTTAGTATTAATTAGGTTTATTTCTTGCGCTGGTTATATTACATACATCTCGACATTTTGTCGGCGAACATATTGCTGCAGATGAGCTAACTAAAGAAGAGATGGAAGTAAATGCGTCATACGGATGCATCGTAATAGAACCTATTTATAGACCAACGAGACCGTCGTTAATGGTTCTTCTGACGACACTGATGACAGCAGCTCAATCGAAATAAGCTTGTCGTGTGAACAAGAAGAAGAAATTTGTGACGTTAGTTCGTTTGAAGACGATTAAGTAACGATAACGACAGTAGTTTCAGCGAAATTAGCTCTAGCATTAACCGACTAGCTGAAATAAGCTTAGCATTTAGTTGTTTCTGTAATGGAACCCGAGAAAAGATTCAGGAGCACAGGAAAGACGATCCCTACAAAGGGTTGCTGTAAAGAGTTGGCGAACTTTCTCCTTACCACGCTCGACTACTAAAACTAAAAGCGTTACTGCTAATAATTGTCATTTTAATTGTAAACGAAGCGATACCGAAAAAGTGAGTAAAATTTTCAGTGCGATATCGAGGGAGCACATCAAAAGCTATAAAATAACCGAGATCATATCAGAAGAATCCGTAACACGGAATTGCAGTTTTCGCTCAAGAAATAACAAAAATTACATTAGTGAAACAGTACCGACTGTTTCAAAAATGTGCTGTTCGACTAAGTGTGGCTATGTGATAGAGCATGCCGAAGAAACTATTTCAGCCAGGGTTGCGCGATTTTTCAAAAGAAAGAAATTTGGATAATACACGATTTTCCAATTACACGTTTAAAATTCCATCAAGCACAACTGCTATTTCTGCAAAGTTTCAGGTTCCTTTGCCACAAGTAACTGTTTCGTTAGTTAGCAGATTGTATCGCAATCGTCAATTAAGCAATGCAGGAGGCCAAATTATTTTGTTTGAACCGGCCGTTAGATTATCATCTGAGGCTGGTTATTTCATAGAGGAATTAGATAAACAGCACCTTAAACAAGTACAGTCAGATGAGTTGAATAAACCTGATTCGACTTATCACCAATTTCAGCTACAACCATGTTTGTTATCAATGAAATGTCATCAGTTGGAATAGATTCATCAAGCGAGAACGATAATGAAGCACCGTCATTGGATGTGACAATTGAAGCAATTGCTCCGTGCGAACTCAGTCAACACGGCATGAGAGAGGACGTTTTTGACGATATTTTGCCGGAAGACGCCAGGGATTCGCTTACACTGCCGCTTCCATTAGTACTAAGCTTGTTCCCGGATACGATGTATTTGGCCGATAAAGTTTCGGAAGATGAAGAAAGTTGTAGCACTTGTATCAGCAGTTCAAAAAATAGTAAAAACAAAAAATCCAGACATGAACGAGAACAAAGTGTGAGCGGTAAGTAAATTTTGAATTTGAATTTGTCTGGCGTTGTAGGTCATAATAAAAATTTAAACTGTATATTCGATGTCCAATATATTTATTTGAATTCTTTTAATGCAGAGTGATACAAAAATTTATACATTTTATGCAAATTTTTACTAAGTTCTACAGAAGTATGAAAAAATTTCATTTCATACACTGTGTCATTTACTTACAAAGAACCTGTTCAAATATTTGCAATGGACTTGCATATGTATTTGCTATAGATAATATATAGTTTATAATCCAAATAAGATTTGATTGTTTAAGTTTTGAGACACTTACAGGTTTCAGTTTTCGAACAGTTTTTCAGTTTTCAGTTTTGGAACACTTACAGGTTTCGATAATGTTAGAAATTTAATAATTACGCAATCATTAAATAAATTTCGGTCAAAAATATCATACAGCATGGGTAGCTGATCTTATTGCCTTCTAACATAGTTATATATTAGATAATGATTCAATATATTTTTGCAAACATTATTATAGTATATAAGGTGCAGTTGAATGTAAAATTCAATTTAGCGTGCAGGAGATGTGATATTGCAAGGCAGTTTTATAGCGATGCAGCGGAGCGATAATGCTGCATTCACAGCAAAATGCTCGCACAACGGTAGTTCTCTTGCGATAAAACAGCTTTATGGCACGCAAATGATGCTGAAACTCATGGCAGTATAACAACATTATGCTCAACAGTGGTGCATCTGAAACTACAATCGCTCTTAATTAAATAGTGCCATGTCACACAAGCTAATGTAGTTAAAACTGCACGATTTTAGCGATACCGTTTTTGTATTAACACTATGAAATGACATCGTGTTTATTGTTTACACTCCACAATGCTGCTACTTTGTGCTTATACAGCAAAGATGTCATTAAAATTGTGCATTTTTATTACATATCCTCCATTGACATGGCGACGTTTGGTTCATTGTACGACCTTAGAACGGATATAACTACAGTTGCACGACTACTGTTAGATATGTTGTTACAACGCCACGATTTTGACAGTAGCGTTTGCGGCAGTGTCATGACAGTGTTACATTAATGCGCGCATCCTAGTGTCAATGCCGCACAGCTTTGCCGGGCCTACGTCAATTTTGGAATGGGTCATTAAGGTATAGATTTCGCACCGTAGAATGCAGAGTGCCACAAAAATGAAAACAGTGCCTCAGTCTAATGGTAATAAATAAGCTACAAAACATTCAATTTGCTATATGGCCGTTCTGTGGTTCTGGGATTTTATGGTCTGGAAGTATGTCGCCAGTCGTCGGTATGTTGTCAAATACACTACTGCTGTATTATTTTCTGTCTGGAAACCTGAAGCGAGCTCAGAAATTTGCAAATTACGAATTTCTCAAACTAGCCACTTTTTTCGTATCCACTCGCGATGCAGTAATTAGGTTTAAGTGAGTAGATATGTCATTAAACAAGCATAATAATGGTATTAAAACCCGAAAGTATGAAATTTTCAGTATGTTAATCGCCTAACTCGAAAGAGTGTGAGTTTCGGCCCATGTCACATTTTTCGGCCGGACGTTATATCGTTTGAAAGTATAACAGCCCTGCTTTAGGGCTATTCTTAGTATAATGCTCATATGTTGACCTTAGGTTACGCTAATACTCAGGCTTAGGCTTAGTATATTGAGAACGGCATAGCATGCCAGCCACGAGCCGCACCTAAACGTTGGCATGAATTTGCGTGCCATTTTGCCGGTCATATGCTGTACAAACATTTATGGCACTTGTTGAATACATATGTCTCAGACACCCAGAGGGTGTAGTATTAGGTTTGTAACCGACAATCAAATACAAATTATATATCATTGAGCGATCGATAATAAATGGTTAATTACTATCGTAGTATATTCCATAACTAATACCAAAGGTTGATGACGATGACAGTTAAGCTCCGATTGTAAAGCATTTGACTCTCTTCCGGTAGGTCATGATCGTTTCCTGCCTTAAAGGTTTATGTTCACAACGTGGGTTATAAACATAAATACTCCACCATGTTCTTGATTCCCAAATCCATACCCCCAGTTTCTTGTATCCCCTGATTTAGACCCACTTAAATTTTTGAGCCACCAAATCGATATAGCGCAAGTTTCTTGAACCACCAAATCAAGACTGTCAGGTTCTTCACCACTATATTCAAACTTTCAGTTCTTTACCTCTATGTTTCACCCCGCCAGTCGGCATGGTCCTGGGGGTAGTAAATTTTTTAAATTTTAGACAAATTTTTTGTAAACTTAATAAAAACTTTCGGAATCCAGGAAAATTACGGCCTGAATTTAGTGGCCTAGAACCTGTGTTTCTGGATTTGGTTATCCATAAAACCTGCGTAACTAGATTATTTCGTGGTCCAAGAACTGGGGATCTAATTATGGTGGTCCAGAAACATGGGTACAGTCTAAATTAAAGGTCCAAGAACCTGGGTGATCTAGATTTAAAGAACCTAGGGCAGTCTTGACATAGTGGTCTAAGAACGCAGTAAGAATTTTCATGATTATATCCCACGTTTTAGTCCGTCATAAACCTGCGAAAGAGGTGCAATAAAAAACGAATGCCACATAGCGCTATCAGAAATATCTGATGAGTGTCACACTTTTCCGCAGTGTCGGCCATCGTCCACTCCTGGTAATTCGGAACATTAGTTGGACACACGATTGCTTTAATATCTTTTAGTTATTGAACCCAAAAACGGGGTTGCCGATATGCTCTATTAAGTTATGGAAAAGGCGAAATGAAGAAATTAAATTTAAATGTTAGGGCTGAATTCGCATCAAACTATGCAAAAGTATGCTTTAATATCGCAAATTATAACGGGTTTGTTTAAAGGCTTTGTTCGATTTATCTCAACTATTATCTGTTTTCCAATTTTGCCTCTTCGTTTCATGGCGTCGGTAACATTAACGTCAGTTTACATCATTCATGTTCCTCTTTCACAGCAAATAAGGCAAACAAAATGCGTAATTATTTACTACCGCGATGGTTTGAAATATTACTATTTATAGGGTATAAATTTGTACTGCATGGAGCATGCGTAATTTTGTTAATATTCTTGATAATGTTCATGCACATCATGTTTTGATGATTGAACACAAGATTTAAAGTTCCTATTTGAGATTAAAACTTAACTTTAAGATTATCTTTTATGACCTAAATTGTTGTGAACTCCAACCCTAAACATATTTAGTCATTAGTATTCATACTTTTTGGAATGAAATATTTTGCCAATATAACCTATTTATAGCTATTAACATTTCCTCTCCAAGCCGTATAAATTAGACTCAAATTCAACCTGTAGATCAGACATAATTCTGCATAATTTTATATATTTCAGGAATAGTTTAACTAGGTTCGTATATAGTAGCGCATTTTCCGTAGCATTCATACTTCTTGGAAAGAAATATTTTCCCAATATAACCTATTTATATGTTCTAACATTTCCTTTCCAAGCCGTATAAATTAAACTCAAATTCAACCTGTAGATCAGACATTGCATAATTTTATATATTTCAGGAATAGCTTAACTAGGTTCGTATATATTACGCATTTTCCGTAGCATTCATACTTCTTGGAAAGAAATATTTTCCCAATATAACCTATTTATATGTTCTAACATTTGCTTTCCAAGCCGTATAAATTAAACTCAAATTCAACCTGTAGATCAGACATTGCATAATTTTATATATTTCAGGAATAGCTTAACTAGGTTCGTATATATTACGCATTTTCCGTAGCATTCATACTTCTTGGAAAGAAATATTTTGCCAATATAACCTATTTATAGTTATTAACATTTCCTCTCCAAGCCGTATAATTTAGACTCAAATTCAACCTGTAGATCAGACATAATTCTGCATAATTTTATATATTTCAGGAATAGCTTAACTAGGTTCGTATATAGTAGCGCATTTCTATCTAAAATCCGGCTCTAATGTTTTGGGCTAACAATGAAAATATTAGAACTTTCTTTAATACTTTCGGGCTAAACATATAGTCTTAACCAATATAAAAAATTTTTCGGTTTGACATCAAAAATTACCAATATTTTTTGAGGATACATCCATTGTCTTATTGGCGGTTTTCTGGACTAACAAAATGATAGGAATATGTGTTAATATAGACATTTTGAGCCCTAGTTTTTCACGTTATAAATTTTGCTAAATAAACTATTTTATGAAGAATACCTAAACTTTTTTATTTGTGTTCTTATAAATGATCTCAGCATAAAATAACTCCGTTTAACTGACATGCAAAAAAAATAATCACACAAGAACCGAGTTTCTGGGGTTTTAAATTTTATTTCGGATTTGTGCTGTCACTATTGTCGTCCGCCTGTCACCTTCATATTTATATTATTTCATTAATCTTTCAGCCAATCTGGATATCATATTACACAATGAATTGTACTTCAGCGTGTCTTTAAATCGCTTTCTCACATAAAATGTAAAATAAAAAGCTTAAAGGGGTGTTCACACGAGGTCAAAATTTGATCAAATTTTGATCAAAATTTGATGATGATTTTTAAATAAAAATTGCGATATTTTAAAATTTGAGATTAATATTTGAGCTCAAACTGTTTCAAGCAATACATCTTAGCTTTGATTGGCTACAGGAATATTCATGAAAAGTTCGAACAGCGTTTACACGTTCAAACTTGATAAAAATGCAAAAAAAAGATGCTTTCAAATTTTGATCAAAATTTGATCAAAATCTGAGCTCAAATTTTGATCCGAATTTGAGCAAAAAGTTTGAGCGTGTGAACACGCCTTAAATCTCTTTATCCCATTAACAAATTTTGTTGCTCCGGCGCAACTTAAAACAAAACAATATAGTAAATTGAGTCGGTGCGATGCGTCACGTGCGTTTCGATGCGTATTGTAGCTCGCTGGCATTACTCGGTTTCCTAAGGATCCGAGCAACAGCGTCATCTTGCCTCAGTGGCTGTGAGCACAATTTTAATCAAGCCTTGAGTCGATGTTCCAACAACATCTTGTTCAACGCATCTCGAAACGCAGACTAATTAATGAATTAAGACCTTGCCAACGTCCTTGACTTCATTCTTGTTTCATTTCTTTGCGCAACACTATTATCCTAGCGATAAAGAACTAAAGTAATGTTCTTAACTCATCGATCTCAGCGCAGCATTTGGTTGGCAGCCACGTCGTGTTTTAAAAGGTGGAAAGTTTAATTTACCTTTTTTAAGTTGGAATATAAATAAAATATTGGTAGCTCCTGTAAAGGTAAAAGTCACAATTAACTATCAAATTGTTTATAAGGTAAATTAGTGCCAATTAGAAATGTCACATAATCTGGTCCAGTAGATACATGAATGTAGCCATTGCGCCAATCTATCATATACGTATAAAATTTTTGTCGTTTATTGTGATTCACCGGAGACCCGTCTAATTTCTTAATTTGTAAAATTTAATTTTAATTCGAGATTTCATTTCAGCATCTCATTATAAATATATATCACCCTCTGAAGCAGTCACAAGGCTTGTCGGTTGTGACTGCTTGAATAATGTTGAATAATGTTTTAGGCTCCTAATCATTAAATCACAGTAAAATTATCATTTTTGTACAAGATATTTTTGTATAAATGTTCGCTGATGTTTGCAGGAGAATCATAGGTGTATAATTGTGTACCAAAAGGCTTATTAGATGCCTACATTTCTTATGTGCTTAATATTTTTGTGTTCTGCAGAAACAGTGGAAAGACATTTTGTTCGAGTTTTGTAACATATATAGGAAAAAATAAGACAGTTTTCGGCCAAATGCAATTATGCAGTTTTATACTATAATAAATACGCCGATAGAGGCACGACGGGTTTCGTTTGTTTGATTGTTTGCGATTTAAAAAATATTTTTATTAAAAATCATTCTATTTTTGTACCGCAGGTATTTTAGAATAATTATAGAATTCGGTAGCGTATTTTCGCAATAAATTATTTGCCATAGATACCCATTGAGGGAAAGGGGTAGGGGATTATCCCCTCTGAAGTGTCGAACCCCCTGAGTACGAAGCGACAATCCGATTGACAGTTGCACTGGCTCCTCTGAATGGGAGCTTGACACACTCCAAAGCTAAGTATGGCGTCGAAAGCGACGTACCTCCTCCTGCGACTGGCTGACCCTCTTTGGACCTCGGACATTGCACATGTATGGTTTTATAATCGCGAGCACCGGCATACAAGATTTTATTAAATAATATCGATAGTTCAGACTGAACTCTTGAAGAAAGTCTGACACTTATATGTCACACTAAAT
>JASANE010003273.1:0-46781 GCA_030248225.1 Trileptium ribeirensis | reverse complement strand
GGCAAAGTGATCCAGTTTGATGAAGTCGATCAACACGTTCACTTTCGGAGGGAAGACCACCAAGGCGCAGGCAGCATTGGGATTGAAACAAAATAATGATACATTAAGCAGGCAAAACATTCGCGGAATGGAGCCTACACTTGAACGATGACAGTGATGGTGAGTTAACCACGGAAAGGGGAAGGGAATTCCATAGCCGCACTGTACGATGAGTGAAGAAGTACTTCCTGACGTCCAAACGAGGAATATCTCTGGTCTCGAGTTTGCAAATTATGTCCTCTAGTTCCGCCGTAGCCGCGTACAAAATATTTGGACTCATCCATGGCAACCATGCCATGTGTCATTTTGTAAATCAGAATTAAGTCACTTCGAATACGACGAGAATGGAGAGTTTGAAGGCCAAGATCTTCAACGACATAATCGCTCCAATGTCTCATCGAAGGAATTAGTTTCGTGGCTAGTCGCTGAACCTTTTCAATCAAAACAACATCGCGTTCATAGTGTGGACGCACCACACGTTGACAGCATATTCTACATGGGGACGAATCAAGGAGCGATACAGTTGAAGCCACACAAATTTCGACCAATAGCTCATTGTTCTCTTCAGCAGAAAGATCACCCGACGCGCCTTAGCAGCTACAGAGGCACAGTGAGTAGAAAATTTCAGATTATTGGTGACAATGATGCCGAGATCCTTTTCCCTGTCAGTGACATTTAGAAGGTTGTCCTTTAGAGAATATGCAGCACAAGGGTTATTAATCCCACAATGCATAACTTTGCACTTGTCTTCGTTGAGCATCAAACTCCATTCAATGCAATATTGAGATAAACTGTCTAGATCAAGCTGAAAGGAATCAAAATGTAACTCAGGGTTGTAACGCAGCACACGTCGGGCAAGTCTAAGATCGTCGGCGTATTTAAATACTGCACAAAACATGTATTCATCGATATCATTAATGAACAGCAAGAAAAGAAGCGGCCCCAGGACAGATCCCTGAGGCACGCCACTAGTGACATGGGACCATTCAGAAGACTCGCCGTTGACTGAAACTATCTGCCGTCTGTTAGTAAGATAACTCACAAACCACTGAAGTAACGCACCATCGACGCCATACGTTTGAAGTTTGTAGATTAAAGCACTGATATTTACCTTGTCGAAGGCTTTTTTGAAATCGACGTACACAACTTCGACCCAGTCATTTTGATCAGCACATTTAGTAGCAAAGTTGAGGAAATCAAGTAACTGGGTAGTGGTGGAACGTTTAGACCTAAAGCCGTGCTGAGTATCATAGATCAGTTCGTTTTCTGACATAAAATCGTATAAACTGTCCCTAACAATCGATTCAAGTACTTTACTCACTGACGACGTAAGGCTGATCGGGCGATAGTTGCAACATTCGTTTCGTTCGCCAGACCCTTTGAAAATTGGGACAACCTTTGCATCTCGCCACTGAGATGCAAAGGTTCCAGATTGTAGAGATAGTTGGGAGAGTTTCGCCAGCGGTTCAGCAATGACTTCCCTACAATTCAGAAGGAAGTTGTTTGGAACACCATCGATTCCTGGTGCCGCACCTGGTTTGAGTTTACTTAATTTATTTACAACGCGCTCACGGTTAATATGTATAGTGTTCAGTCGATTGTTAGTGCGATAGGTTGCCTGAGGTGCAGTAAATTCGTGATTATTGAACACCGAAATGAAATAATCGTTGAATATTTGGCAGTCTTCTGAAGGGCTAGTTGAAACTGTATTGTCCATACATAACATTGGTCCGACTACTGGACGCACGGTTGAACGTTTAAGCGCATAATTAAATAAGGATTTACGATCAGTATCGATATTGGCGGCTAGCTTTCTTTCAAAACGACGAATAGACTCATTTGCTAAGTTATCTGCAATGTGTTTCTTTGCTTCGAAATCTAGCCATGCCGCCGTTGAGTTGGAACGTTTGTACCGTTTGAAAGCATTATGTTTACGTTTCATAGCCGTCCAACATGGTATATCAGCCCATACAGGTTTACGAAGCTGACTAGGAGTTTTTAGTGGTACGAACTGATTGATCGATTCTTTGAAGATGTCGCATATCTTGCCCCATAACAAAGAGACGTCTGAGTTATAGACAAAAATGTGAGGCCAGTCTATTGCGGCAAGCCAAGAATTGATACGAGTCCATGGTGCTCTAGACCAATCGCGAAGACGTTTAGTGCTACGGCCAACAGAAGATCTTGCAGACGAAATGTTTGAAAGGACAAATTTAATGGAAAGGTGATCGGAAGATTTGAGTGGAGCCATTAATTCGACGGATCGGATACCATTTTCATCATTTGCGAAGATAAGATCGAGGATGTTGGGTCCTCGAGTAGGTTGTGTGACAAACTGGACGAAGTTACTAGAGTGAATAGTGTCCATGAAAACGTCGTCATTGGGAGACCAAATATTGTTAACCCAATCGATGCTGGGCATGTTAAAGTCACCACACAAACATTTCAGCCAAAACTCATTGCATTCACCTATTTGTTGAACGCAGTCTCTTAGTTTTTCGTCGTTGTGGTAAGTGCATGATGGAGCTCTGTACACACAGCCCAGAAAAATTGCGTTGTTTCGGGAGTTGATGAGTTCCACAAGTACAATGTCCTCGAAACTTGTATTAAATTTAGTAGAAGTACGAGCGGGTATGGAGGCGCGGACGAGGATCAAGACCCCCCACCACGTCTCCCCACTCTATCACTGCGGAACACATTGAACCCAGAAAGCTGTAATTCTCTGTCATCGTTCAAGCTTGAGGCCCAAGTTTCGGTAATACAAACAATGTCAAACTCGAACAAAGTAACAAATATTTCCAGTTCATGTAGTTTGTTGATGATTGATCGGGCATTTAATAAAACACATTTGTATCCAAAATAACTAGATTCATAATTATTACTAATATTATTATTTGAAAGCGAGGTTATTGAAGCAAATCCATTGGCAGAACCCGTAATAACTAAAGTACATTTACAAAAAGATTTAACACATTTACAAAGTTCACAAATACAATTACATTTGGCTGAGTTAATACAGTTACAATTAAAAAGCAAACAATTGCACTTCTTTAAACTAACACAATTACATTTATGCACGCCAGTTGAGAGTGTTATGTGATTATTAACTAGGCGACACCGCTTGCTTCTGAGGTTTGTGCTCCCCCGTCCCCCGAACGAGAGACTTTTTCAGCTGCGCGTTGTTTATTTTTTGCCCTGGCAGCTTTGATAGATTCCACTTCACTTTTTGTGCGGTCCTTATTTATATAGCATTTGCTGAATTCAGAAGAAGATGGAAGATTACGTAGCGAAAAAGCATTTGCTACTGCAGTATTACGATCTTTTTCATTGTTGAAGACTACTTTGAGCAAGCGGGCTTTATTATCCTCACGTGGTTTACCAAGTCTGTACATCACGACAACATTTTCTACACTGCAATTTATATCAGCCTTTGTTAGCATCAATCTAACCTTATCAGTATCGTGCTTTTTGCGATCGGCCGCAACAGCACTTTCCGACTCAGTAAGACCGGCGATAATAATATTACATTTCCGGCGATCACGATCCTCCATCTCTTTAAACACTTTTGCCATGATATCCGCTTGAGTAATTACAGAACTATTATTCACAACGGTGCGACCATCGCTGTTACCACCAGCCAAACTCGGAGACGTGGGGGTAGGGAGGGTCTGACCCTGGGAAATAACACCATCAATTTTCGCCACAAGTTGAAAAACGATGTTTTCAAGCCGTTGTTGATTATTTTCAAATTTGGATAGACGTTGCTCAAACGAATGAAGCTTGGCCAAGCCCTCATCAACATTTTCCAAACATTGAGGACAAAACCAACGGATTGGGGAGTTTGGTTTGCTGGCATCCGCGGAGGTCGCACTACTAACCTTTGCACATTTTCTATGCGATTGTAGTTTACATTTGCCACATACAATTTTCGTGTCGATTTCAGTGATTCCTGACAAGCAAACAACACATTCATGATTTGCTTCCTCAGCGTCTGTTGTGATCGACGTTCGGGTACCAGTACTCATTTCGATTTAGTATTCCATGTATCATTAATTTAATATTATGTAACAAATAACCTGAATATATTATGTAACAAATAACCTGAATATGTAACAAATAATATTAGCTTGCTCAATCTCTTTAATGTTTCAGAAAGGCAATAATGCCACCACAATACATTAAGTTTAATGTAAATGTTATTTTTAATGCATTTTAAATCTACGATATATACCTTCATTTCTTCCTTCATCTATTTTACTATATATATGTTTCCAAAACCAGGTTCCGGATCCGGTTTAAATGGCCCGTTCCGGTTCCGGTTATTCCCTGATATCGATATATATGCCAGATTTTTCGTCAGTTTTGCTCCCATTATCTCCGAATTTCGCCCCACTTGACAATTGGGGGTCCTGCGACCTTCATATCCTCGTACTTACGGAAAAGCCAGTTTTGTTATAGTGAAGTTTGCAAAGAAACCCATTCCTGATTTATGTTTAAATATGTGAGCCTGGTTATGTTAAGGAGGTGTTATCATCATAAATTCGAAAGAAGAATTTTAGTATTCTGTCGCACATAAATTTAATTGGCTTCTCACTAAAAATTTATTATGGAAGAATCGGGAGGTACTAGTTCGGAACTGAGATGGCAGATGGGGCGCTAGATTTTGGCACGAACCAGGAGATTTCGAAACGATAACTGTTCAATATGCATTGTTTTTTATTAAAAACACCAAAATTGTTAAAAAATACCCATCAGAAACGTGTCTGTTGAGGTTAAAAGCTACTTTTTAACCAATTTTTATTTAGCTATATAACCCGAAATTTTGGTGTGGTGAGTCAGTAAATGAAAACGGCCTAAATACAGAGCATTTTAAGTAAAATATATCTGCGCAAACATTTATACTTGTGCTTCAGTGGTGGACCGAAAATTGTTAAATGTTCGGAGTATTAACTTAGTATTATTAGCTTGTCTCAACTAATGCACATCAATTAAGGAAGTGAAGCATGATCAGTTGTCTTTCAAAATAAGAAACATCATAATTTCAGAGTTCCACTTCATAACACTGGTATCTCGAATGCAAGAGTGGATCGAAGCGAGCGTGGTTTTATTCATGTTATCGCTTTGAGTAGTCACCTACATATAGCACTCTAGCACCTCTGGAACCTTGAACCCATTGAAAAATCTAATACCTCGTCGACCCTAAAACCATCGAAAACAACTGAAAACACATTAAGTGTTGGCGCTGGTGTTTAAATAACCAAAGCCTAGTGTTCAGCTATCAAAACCCTATAATTTTTGATGGCCGGCACACAGAGCATCAACTACTGCATACATGCTATATTCTGGCAACCGTGTTTATCGATCCTAAACCCACTGAAAACCTCTCCAAATGATGAAATATACGTGCTGTGCTGATCTATAGATAACTAAACCATTGTGTTTAACTGGCTGTTTACAGTTTTCCGAAAAGGGGGTTGCGGAAACTTCATTGGGGCGAGGGGTATGTTAACTCTCGACGGAAATTACAAAGTGGGCGATAAATTTTGCTTCAAATGTTAAATATTTCCATATTTTTTTGTACTTTTACTGTCGTAGAAGTGTTTTCAGTCTTTAAAACATCGTTTTAGCATTTAAAATAGTTGCAAATATTGTTCTGAAACATATCGAATACATTATTTTTGAGATAAAATTTTTTTGGATTTAGTTGAACGATGGGGATTTAGAAAGTGGGGTTCAGTAGTGAAGACAGCAATGGTAATAACGGCATGAAACTTGACAGATCTAAAATATATTTTCTTTGTCTGGAGTTGTAATCAAAAAACTGGCCAAATTTGGCCCATTTTGATCAAAAGGTCGGGACATAGAATTTTTTGGCAGTGCACTAAAATTTTTTTGAACTGTTTTCCGCTTGAACTAAAATCTTGACAAACAAACAAAATGTCTTTACCTGCTGTATGGATATACTGGATCAATTTAAAAAAAGAATTATTATTTTAACTTCAAAATGGCGAACTATTTTTGTATTCAATATGACCTTACACTTTTTTAGCACTTTGGACCGATTTTGGTCATTTTTCATGATTTACGAACTTTGAGAATGAGTACGTCTCGCGAACGGGGAAATAAATTCGAGAAGTTTTTGGTATTTAAACGAAGAAAAATCGACTAAAATGTTTTGAAAATTGAGGGACTACTTACATTTTGAGAACGGTGTCTTGTGCAATTTTGGCAATACCTTAAAAATTCTACGTCCAACATTCTTAGCTAGGTGGATGTGATTTTAGGTATTTAGACCCACTTTTTTTGCTCAATTTTGCTAGTTAGCGGCTTTGCACTACATTTTAACCAAATACCGTATCTCAGGCGTCCTGTTGGGTTCCGATGGCTCTCTGCATTCCCTCGGGAGCCCACGATACCACAAATTTCTCTAATTGCCACATTGTGATCAAATGCTAGTGAGTTTGAGTGCAGTTTTTCCAGTACATAGGTATCTTTTGTACTCGTGAAATTGAAATAATCGTGTTTCTGAGGCCCCAAAAATTCTGTTCTTTGTATCTGGCTCGCCCGAAGTGCGATTTATTTGAGCACTCTGTTGATTTTGCGAAATTCTGAATGTAATGAATTGTTTTGAAGACGTCCCCTGCTGCGTATTTCCCTCAAGAAAAATGACTAAAACAAGTTAGAAAAAAATTCCCTAAAACGGGAAATGAAAAAGTAACCTCTTGTTATTGCAACTTGTTCAATTTGTATATATATAAGTTTGTTATAAATTGAAAGATGGTTTTTCAGTCAAAACAATACCATTCGTTATTACTGAAATATCGAAAATTTTTTAAGTTTTTTGTTTAATCACATGTAATAGGCTGTGTTTGATGAATATATCATCCTAAAACCGCTTGAGCCCTGAACCCATTGAAAACCCGAATACCTCGTTGACCCTAAACCCACCGAAAACAATTGGCATCGCATCAAGTATTTGTGCGGGTCTGTATGTAACCTAATTCAGCCTACCGGAAAATTTATATAGACAATTCTTGGTAATCTGTACGCAATACGTACCAAACAACTGATAGATTATATTCTGGAAATCAGGCTCATTGATCCTAAATTCATTAGAAACCCATGAAAATGTATGATAACCACCCTACATAACCAAATAATTGTATTCAGCATATCGAAATACCAGGGAGTAACCGGAATTCCGGTTCCGGTTCCGGCGAAAATCGTGTTCCGGTTGCGGTTCCGGCAAAGGGCAAAAACCATACCGGAACCGGAATTCCGGTTTAGAAATTTCGTTTGAAATTTTACACGTTTTTTGCTTCATCCTATAATCCAAACATATGTAATATATATTATACAATGATCAAGCTCCAATACAACCAAGCAAAAGAAAAGATTAACTAACCAATTTGCCGTGTGAAACGTAAGTAGGGCACATAATTTGAACAGGAATTTTTCATAACCTGTAGGAGTTTGTTAAACCAAGGCCAGGTCGATGCTTGTAGCAGCTATTTTACACATCCAGAAGTCTGTGGGATACGTTTGAATTAAACCGGTCCAACTCGGTAACAGAGTATGGCTTACGCAGAAGTACTTAGGGTATGCTTGGCTAACATATATTGCGTCAAGCACCCGCCAGTGCGCTTGCAAACTTGGTAAATCAGTCTAAATTGAAGTAAACTAACGTTATCTGCAACGCAGCTAGAAACTGCTTTCTTGGCAATAAACTGTGTTTATTGAAACTGTGCGAGCAGCATGAGAGTGTGTCTCATTTATAGCATTCTGATTAGAAAGTTATCAGCACGATCTAACTGACGGACACTGTTTGTCCAACGCTAGCCTAAACAGTGCCTCTGACCACTGATGAGAAAATTACCTTCTATCTATTATTTTCTCTTAGAATCATATAAACCAATAATTTTAAGTTTCCTACAGAAGAACATGTAACAAACATATGTGTAGTAAAGGAAGGCGACTGGAGACAGAGCGAAAGTGTGCATTCTACGCTCCAAGCTTTGTAAGCACATTCGATTTGACGCAGTATACGCAACGGTGTATAGTGGAAGACATTTTTTTGCTCTGAATGTCCAAAAACCGACATATTTGATCAATAAATAAACATTATTTGCTTCTTCAGTCTCGTTTAAGTTTCAGAAAGGCAATAATACCATCGCAATACATTAAGTTCAATGTAAAAGTTATTTTTAATGCATTTTAAATCCACTATACCTTCATTTCTACCATCATCTGTTTTACTATATATAAATTTCGAAGACCAGGTTCCGGATCCGGTTTAAATGGACGATTCCGGTTGCTGGTTCCGGTTCCGGTAAATTTTGGTTCCGGTTATTCCCTGCGAAATACCTCTATAGACTATTTTTGATGCCATGTGCCAAGCTACTGAAGACCGACTATTTTTTGGAATTCGGGATCATTGACTCAAAACCCAATGAAAACGTTTCAAAATGAATGAAATGCGGGTTGGACTCTACATATATAAGCAATCCATCGTATTTGGACTGCCAAAAACTATATAGACAGTTCTTGATGACCTGCACGCAATGCGTAACCAAACAATTACAGAGAGACTGAGGATTCGGTTCATTGACCCTTAACCCATTGAAAAATCATGAAATATGCACGTGGACGCTACATAACCAAACCATGGTATTCAGCCCTAAGAAATAACTATATAGACCATTCTTGATGCCCTGCACGCGCTACATAATCAGACAAATGAAAACGCATTACATTTTGGAAATGAAACCCAAAGAAATGGCATATATAGTATAGCCAAGCTGGATTCTAGATAGCAAAACCATCGTATGCAGCCTCGTTGATAACCTAATATATAGACCTTCGTCGTAACATAACACGTAACATCGAAATTTGAAAAATCACTCTTTCTGGCAAAGGGTCGGTGAACTATATTCGGGCACCGGGAGTGGTCCTACCAAAAAGTCGTGGTCAACAAAGTTGTAGATCTCGAAGAAGCATAATGATCTCTATTTTGTAATGTGACGCCCGTATCACGAGATATGTGTTGCGAAAGACTGGTACCCGTATGGCCAGATTTGGTAAAGAAAGTTTACAAACTTGTTTTTGCCGTTTTTACCCGGAAGATTTGGTGTGAGCTGTTCGCGTTCCATTAAAGGGAACATCGTCGTCACTTTGGTTATCGAACAAAAAATTAACCGAAATCCGTCCATCCGAAAATGTGTTATAAATGACAGCGACAGGCAAAAAGAAATTTTCACGATTTTCCTCCATAATGCCTTCAGTGGAACCTGCGGTCGCTCCGTCTCAAAAACAAGTGTTTGCTTCATACCTTATTAAGTGAGTGGTACTTTGGCTATGTAACGGTGCAAAATCACGAGTATCCACGAACTGTATATAAATGAAATTTTATATATTAATGCCGATAATACAATTAAAAAGGGGTTCGCCAACCCCATATCCAACAGATCAAATCGAAACACCAAAAACAATATGCTTTGTTTATCATTTCGTTTTGTGTATTTAATGGAAGAGGTTCTAATGTAGTTTGGTTTGCAAGAATACTGTGAAATGCAACATATACTTATTATATTACTACTGCAGCTAATAGATACCACGACCCACTTTAGGCAATGTTGGCCACTGGCGAATGCATTAGTGCTGCATATTACCAGAATCTTAGTCCAAGATGCATTTCAAGCGCGCCTCCTTAATTTGTTATTTTTCTACTGAAGAAACGTAATAATTATGTTTTCAACCTCCTAAAGTGTTCCATCTTATATACAAGACAAAACAATATAGATTTGGGCGATTACAACAACTACGTATATATTCCAGGAATTGATATTACCTTGAAAAGTTTTTGTATTGTGGCATGTTCTTTTCATAATGATCTCAATTGTAAATTCATACTCTAGTGCAAACAATAAGTTCGTTACGTCAGGGATTGGCGAACCCCTTTTTAATTCTATTATCGGCACTTACTCTAAAGAGTTCAACATTTTACTTGTTTTCCATATTTTAGTGAGTGAAATAACTAACAAAGAGCATGAGAGAATATCGTAAAAAAATTCCCATCGGAGTGTTGTTCTTGTTTTAGGTATTTTAGGTAGTGAAATAATGAAGGGCATTGTTATGACTGTAAAACATTCTTCAGCTTATAACAAACATAAAAATTGAGCAAGGTTGCAATACAACGTTCTTTTTCCAATTGCTAGGTAGGGAAATGTATTTGACCTGTAAAACCGCGTGTAAAGCTTTTGCACGAGGTTCCTTTGGGTCCATGATTAGGACCAAAACGATTTTTAAAAGGATCGGCGAGACCTGAATTATACTGGTACGGTTGTATGTATATGACCAATGCTCCATAACCAGCGAAATTATATGGTTTTCTTAGGCTCATTTCTCAAAGCAAGACAACCTCTATTTAGGGGTGGATCACGCTTTATTGCAGCGGGTCTCGACGTATGTTTGGCGTCTAGGTAATTGAGATTTAAGATGGGCAGAAGAGACTCGAAATACATAAAAGCGGTCATATCACCGTCACCGATGTTGTACATTCACTAAAATGTTGCTGTTTGAATGAACCGCTCTTCTAATTCGGAACTAGGTTTTTTGCGAAGTAAAAACTGGTTGAAAATCGTGTCATAAACGCTGCCAAAACGCTTTTGGTGGAGAGTAGAATTAGTCACTGTGCGCTTGTATGCAGGATATTTTTGGTGGGTTACTGGTGAAGCTGCTAGTTTCACCTTAAACGGTTGTTGTACTTTATTTTGGTTTTCCCACTGACGGGTGAAGGGGTGGCCCTATATGTATTTAGAACTCCCGCCAAGTGCCCACTGTTTAGGCCTGTATGCATTTTTGCCTTTTCCAAGTACGTTTCTGCGCAACTAAAAGTAAGTCACCGTTTACTCTGCGGAAGAAAAAGTATGCCGACTTATCTTTACGAAGTTACAAATCCCTAAATGTTCGTGTTGCTGAGCTTAACACTAAAATTGTCAATAGATAGGGTTTCACTATTAAACCTTAACTACGAATCAGTTTATAGCATTTTCGCGTTTTTCGCCCCTCCCCCGTGTTCAGTTAAAGCGTCACCCAGTTTCGTCAGAAGGAAACCTAATTTCTCGGCTCCCTAGATGCTTCTAGTTTGATCTCGGACGGCTTCCAGTTCGATTCCCTAAGGTATTTTGTTGGTTGTTTGGGAAAGCCAGCTATATATACTACACACTGCTAATTTTCAGAAGTCCAGTGTTTAATGCAATGTTTCAACACGAAAATATGTTGGAAGCTGCGGCGAACGAGGTCAATATTGACGACATCCACCCAGACGCAATGGATGCTATGTTGTTGTTTATGTATACCGACGACGCTCCTCAAGTACGTAATGAGTATCAGTGCTGAGACACACATTGATACTCTAATACCGTTTTTACTAAATACAAGTTCTACCATTTTGAAGAAATACTATGTAAACGTTATTCAACCGAAATTTGATCATCGAAGGCATACATAGCCTTGACGTTGACGCACCCTACCTACGTTCCCTGCCATGGTGAGGGGATGTTCTAGTTGCCCGGGTTTATTTTAAACCGGATGAGCTTTCCGGAATGTAGATTTTTCTCACAATCTTACGTGTTTGTCCGAAAATTGGATTATAAGTTTTCATTATGAATTAATAACCAGCTAACATATTTTTATATACAACTAAGCGCCTTACCGTAAAAGTAAAAGCTCTCTATTGCTTAATTTATGTCTCAGCTGGGATTTTGAATATAGCCACGGAGCCGACAACAAGGGGGTAATCGAAATTCATTAAATCCACAACCCCGTGTACTTTCTTTAATCTAGTTACTTTAAGTATATAATTATAAGATCATTTCGTCGCTCAGTCAAAAAAATAGATTAGTTTCTGATATTTGTTTTACATATGGAATGTTGAGTGTTTTTTAGCTTTTCTGATTAAGTCTTATAGATATCCAACCGTATACGGTCATACTATGCGACGGTCGCTATATTTTTAATATTTAAAATGTGGTGATTTGGGATTACCATGTTATTAATAAAAATTTGATCCCTTCGCTGATATATTATTTTGACTAACAGAAACATCGAACAAATATCTGTTATTGTTTAACTGATGGACAATTAATTATTTCAAGGTTTCGACTATGGCCGATAAGATCCTACCTGCTGCTGACAAATATGGAATCGATCGCTTGCGTGCGCAGTGTGAGTCGATTCTTTGCCAGGTAAACGCCGATTATTCGACTCATTTTATGAGGTAGTGTGTTGTCTTGAAATATTTTGTTACTTGTCAACGGGATGATACCCCTGGCCTGTTCACAGCCTTCAGAAATGGATCAGTTTAAGGCGACCACCGTGTTCACTCTCAAGGAAAAATTCAAAGCGTTGGGTAAAATTTTGCTATATATACTACATATTTCAATATTCTCAGATAGTTTTAGCAATCGCACGTACATTTTCTGGCAATGAAACTATTTTAGCACTAAAAAGTTGTAATTGGCACGGAGCTAGCGAAGCAAGCGGAGTTTCCACATGTAACTTTTAGCGACAAAAAAATGTAAAATTTCTTTTTTATGGTAGTCTATGGTGACCATAACTCCTCACCGAATAATAATTAGGTCTATTTGTGCCTTTCATTACACGCTAAATAGACCGACCATATCTTACAGAACAAAATGGGCGCCAAAGGGATCAAGGGTCACATTTTTTGAATTTTGTTCATCTGGTTAGGTATCTATCTTTCGCTGCATATATCTCGATATAGAACCTTCGCAGTGAAACCGGAGGCCATTCAGAATCCTCTCATCGAGTGGTACAGCTCTGCTGTTATGTATTTTTCTCAAAGCTACCGTTTTCGAACTATGAAGCAGAGTTTAAAAAATATCCCCGAAAAAATGAAAATTTTCACTAAACAGGTTTTTGCTTGTGGGGGTGAACTGTGAGACTATTGGGTTGATTAGGTCCGTTAAAACAAATTGGTTTAATTGTTTAAATAAACATCATATTGGCTGTATCTCTGCGGGTCGGAACCGGACGAAAATTTGGTAAATTATGGTACCAAAAATAGTCATATTTTCGTCACTTTACCATTATAGATGTATGTAGGTCAATCGAACGTGTCTGTAGGCTTTTCGGCGTTGCTAAAACTGTATTTGTTTTCAAATATAGGCAAGTCTTGGGTCCTATCACGCAAATGCAACTCTTCCAATTATAGTTTTTCTTAAAATGTGTGATTTAATGAATTTTAAAAGTTTTTGTCTTTTCGGTCATTAGAATAAGAACTAAGAAGTTATTCGGCTTTGATATAAACTAGGAGTAAAATGATATGCTGATTCGATGGGAATGGTCCTTTTTGGCTTCTGAGGTTCCAACCATGAAATATAGGGGGTCAGATTACCCTGGAAGGTTACCCCTATAATGTGACCCTCAAAGGTATAAAACTCGAAAGATTGAAGATCGTCCTATATAAGGTAATTTGACCTGCTGAATCCATTGCAATGGTTACTTTTTGGGGTTTGAGGTTCCGGTATGGAGATATAAGAAGCCAAGGCAACCCCAATAATATGATCCTCCGATGTCCTAAACTTAAAAAAGTGAAGTTGGTTCCATACAAGGTGATTTGACCTAGTGAATTCATTGCAATGGTTAGTTTTGCTCTGTGAGGTTCTTGGAAGGTGATATAGGACGGTCAGGGCATCCTCCTAGGGTCCCCCTATAATACGACACTCACTGGCTCAAAACTAATAAATGAAGTTAGTCTCATAAGGTAAATTGAAAATCTGAGTCGACTAAAGTGATTGACTTTCGTCTATGAGGCTCAGATAACGAGCTATGGGGGCCAGAAAGCCGCCAGGATGCAAATGATCACTGCAATATGATCCGCAGATGCTCAGAATTCGAAAAATGAAGTTAGTTTCATGTCGCTAAGGAGTCCCGGCTAGTTAAATTCTAATATATAAGTATATTGATATATTAAAGTCAATAATACACTCGCTCCGTTTCCTGTCGCTTTGCGACTTACTAGTAAATAATGGATTTAGTTGAACATGGATATTTTGGCTATTAGGGGAGGGGGTGGACAGAACATGGGAGAGTTTGAAAGTAGAATACTCCTCACCACCCTGCGGGAAATTCATATAGTTTTGCAGCTGAAATTTACAGGATAGCGACAGCGTGTCGCTTTGTTTTCATATGACAGTAATCTATAAATTCGTTTTCAACAGAGTATTCGCTTGTATGTTAGCCACTCATTAGTTTAATGTATCGCGAGACGGCGTAGCTGCTGACTACAACGGTGTGGAAAGTTGAAGTCTAAGTTATTGGAACAGCGTAAAGCTACTTGTGTATTATTTATTAGTAGCTTCTCTCATCGTCAAGGTAGTGAATTCTGAGTGTTGGATATGTTAATTAGAGAGACGTGCATAGATATATTAAGCAACGACTTACGGAATTAGCCGAATATCAACCGTGTTGCTATAATCGTTGAGATGATGTACCCTATTGCGTATTTACAGGCTCACGATGTGCAAATGCTTAGAGGATTAAGGGTTGTACACAATGATACCAGAAACACCAATTTAGTGCGAGCGGTTGCGGAGATATTGCCGTTTATGTGTATTTTGAATCTCCAGGGCCCTTTCGAAGTCTTATTTTGACCCAGCCCTGCAGTGTGAATCACAGCAGCACAATATGAGCAGCTATATAGAGTGTGAATTGCTTACAAAATGAGGCAAACAATACCATATAGCTCTAATGGTTGTGGAGGTATTGCTATTTTCGTGCATTTGGGGCCTCATTTGCCCATTGCAAGCTCCGTTTTGCCCACCCTGCTTGGTAAATAATGACTACAGAGGGCGCTTTGCACATCTACATAGAGGGTCAATTGTTCTGCAAAACGGGACCAACATGCAGAGATATTTCTGTTTGTGTGTCCCACTGAAACCCCAAATTTGAATTAACCCTGAAGCGTAAATCATGGAACAGCAGTGTATTATGTGCTGCTATATAGAGAACAAATTGCTCTACGTCATGAGATCAATAACACCCATATATAGCTCGATTTGGTGCTGAGATTTTTTGGGTCTCATGAGCCCATCTAAATGTTGCTATTTTATGTTATCTAGATATTGTATTTTCGTGCATTTGGGGCCTCATGTGCTCATTGAAAGCTTCATTTTGCCCACCCTGTGGTATAAATAATGACTACAGAGGGCGCTTTGTACATCTATATCGAGGGTCAATTGCTCTGCAAAATGAGACCAATATGCAGAGATATTCCTGTTTGTGTGTATATTGGAATTTGAATTAACCCTGAAGTGTAAATCGTGGAACAGCAGTGTATTATGTGCTGCTATATAGAGAATATGTTGCTCTATGACATGAAATCAATACCCATATATAGCTCGATCTGATGCTGAAATTTTTCGGGTCATTTGAACCCATCTAAAAGCACTTTTGCCGAGCTCTTGTATCCTGAAAATGTCTGTATTCGAGAGACAATTTATATCGTGGTTTGTCTGACCACATTTCGACCCGACACGAGTCCGAGTTCCACTTTTGCGGCTCGAAGGAGTATGGAACCATTTTCGTGTCTAACTAAAGGGAACAAATCTACCTTTCCTATATACCGAAGTACTAAGCAATTATGGGATAACAGCTTGTACAGAATCATTTCAGTTTTGTAATTTTGCTTTATACTATTTGGTAAACCGTGCCATAGGCGTCGAGGAGGATTTACAGACAGTAGATTATATTTCTGCTCGATGATGTGCGCGGTGTTAATATGATAGTAAGACAATTAAGTAAAATTGCAAGCTTTATGACACTGAAATGTAGTGCATGCGTCCTAAAATGTCAGAGAAAATCGTTCGCTGTAATATGACGACCACCCTAAAAGTGGTAAATAATCATAAAATGTGTGAAAGCTGTATGATGTTAATATATGTCTTAAAAATAATCGGGTGTTACAAGTAAATAATTACATCTTTAATTTAGCTGATATAAATTTTTAGAATTTGTCTGTCGGAAATGTTTGCTGGCGACTGAAATTGGCTGATATGTACCGAGCCGAAAGTCTCCGCCGAAACACAGCAGAATTTATTCAAAAACACTCGTCGGATGTTCTCGAAAGTGATGGTTGGGCAGAGCTTGAACGCGAGCATCCTCGTCTGGCTAATGATGTTCTCAAATCAATCATTATCGCAAGTTCGTCAGCTCGCGTTCGGAGCGGTGGAGGAAGCAGTAATGCGGTCGTCAGTGGATGCTCTGGTAGTATGCAGCAGCATCTACATCAACACCATGGTGTTTCGGTTACCACAGGAATGAACAATTCACCAGCTGTACCTGCCAACAGCAGCAACGCTGCTATTCATATAGCCCCTGCTGCAGCGATACATCCTCCTCCACCACCACCACCACCTTCACCAGCGTACGCTGTCGCAGCCGCTGCAGCGGCGGCTGCTGCTGCAGCTGATGCGAACAAACCGGCTCATAACACAGTCGGACTTGGGGGAGCAGCGCCAATGGCTGGTGGTGGTAACGGGAGTGGTACTGGTAGCAGCGGCCGTGTTATCGGTATGCCTCCACCACCGCCTTTGCTGAATTTGCCGCCAGGAATGGCTTGTCAGCGACATCAAAATAACAATAACAATGGTGATGAAGAGGAACCGCAACAGCAGCTACCTGTCGTCCTGCAGCAACAGCGACAACTTCCACCCAGTGGTAGCGGCGGATCTAACGGTAATGGGCAGGCGTCAGGGCCCAATGCCGGAGAGCCTCCAGTAAAGCGACATCGGCCTTAGAGAGAGCTTTGATGTTGATTCCAGTATTTAGCGTCTAGTACGCTATGCTATGTTGTCCAGATTCTTGTTGTATGCTAGAAAGGTACTAGTTTTGTTTGGTGTTATTTGACAGAACGGGACACTTGTAAGTAAAGAAAAAATCTCAGCGTTTTGAAAGCCTGTTATGATTTTTGCCGGAGTATGCATCTGTAAAACAATTTTAGTTGTAAATAATGATTTTTGTAATGCTAAAGCAGCACATGCTGCAAAATTTTCAGTTTGCTTACACTGTATGTTAAGTGGAAGCACGCCGGTTGTTGGATATTGCGTCTTAAATGTGTGTTGGACCTGTATCTTCTCGCATTCCCAGAATAAGACAGTATGAATCAAACTGTTGTATGTATAACTTAGCACGTATTTTGTGAGCCTAGATGATGTTAACTGTGTACGAAATTTTTCCCGATCTTATGTTGCATATGCGTTGCCCGTTATTTATATGAATCGCAAGCTTTCAGTGTGATTTTAGTTATTTATGAATTCCAAATTGAAAATCCCCCCGAAACGGAAATTATTTAGAACATGCTTTTATTTTGTAACGTCAACAATCAAAATTGTTCTAATATTTATGGTTATTGTATATTTACTATACATACGGTACATTATATATTCGTTTTACTGTTGAAATTAAACTGAAAGCGCACCGTTCGTAGAATTGTTCTATAAGCAAAATTCCTGTTTAGTACAATACCGTGGTTTTGCCGTATTGACAGGGCGCTGGTTGTGCATATTAATATGAACTATTTGCTGTTGTCTAGTCTAGGTTACCGTATTTAGTATCGTGATGGTCGCGTACCGGATTTGAAAGCGGTCCAGAACGTTGATATTATTCCGAACGAAACATTCAATAATTCATTCTGGTTATTGGCGAGTTTCAGCAAAATTATTGGTGCTGCTGAAGCTTGTCATTTCAGAAATACAAAAGAAAAATTTTGTTTCCAGGATGAAACTTTGTTTCCCATAAAATAAGATAAAGCATTTATACTCTAGTACAGTATATACGACGCTGCCGAGTACGACTAAAATTACATACAATGTCGTGGTATGGCTACAATTAGATACGATATATAGAAACAACACTTTTCAAAATAGAGCACTTATGTGTATTAAATAAAAAACATATGGTTCGCGAAATTTGGTAGCTTGGTGCTTCCATACGTCCACGCTAGTTTTTAAATATCTATAATAACTCTTTAAACTGACAACTCAGAATTGCATCTGAAATAAGCCGCAAACTAGGTTCATTCACGTTGAACAAAAATTTTATATCTGTTAGCTGAAATTGATTTTTGACTTAATAGTTGCACTGGTCCAGACAGAAAAAGTTGTCTAGCTGCATCATTAATGTACAAAATTGTCAAATGTATAAATCCGAATGTGGATACGTAGCAGTGTATATACAAGAATATACACTGCAATCTAAAATATTTGAATAAAACTGGTACATAGTAGCTTAGCAACATTGTGGCCACCCTTCCAACCACACGGCGGAGGAAGTCTAGTTAGACATGAACGAATTGATTCCTGAATTAAATGTTTCCCGCAATACGAATTCCTCATTTTCTAAACACATTTAACGGTAATACTAGGTTAGAGCAATCGAGATCTTTTGTATTCGGCATTTTCGGTGTGCTCCTGCAAGCCGAGTGTGATACCAGAGTTCTGTTAGTATTTGTGGTACCGTGTTGTGGGTACATCGGTGTACTAGTGGCGTGTGCATCCAATTCAATTTTTATGCCGTTTAATTTAGCACCGCCGGTGGTTTTTGGGAAGGGGTATTCTGGCGTGTCCACAGCCCTCTGAAAAGTAGTGAAAGTTTCGGGGCCCCCATGTTAATTCTTGGGGGAAATTTCAGTGTGAAGGGATTACCTTTTGCTAAAAATACTAATAAATATTTCCACATTTTCGTGTAGTTTTACTGCCGTGTATTTATTTTCAAGCTATAAAACGACGTTGTAGCATTAGAAATAGTGGCAATTAATGTTTAAAGATACAGAATTTTTGGACTTAGTTGAACATCGAGGGTTTTGGAAAGTTGGGATCCCCCATCCCATCCACCACTGTGGACAGATCAGTATGTTTTCCCCAAGCAAATTAAGTTCTGTGTAAACTAGCTGTACATAGTAACCAGTTGTCTTCAGTTTTATAACGTGTTATTTAAATAAGAGCTTGTTATTTAAATTCTTCAGTGGAGGATTTTTGCAGATTGAGTATTAATTTCAATATTAATAGAAAGATTGCTGATATGTCACTAGATTCGGTAATTTTACGCAGTCATCTAATGTAAAATCTACATTTAAAGATTTTATAAAAAAATATATTTCAAACTATAATTCGTAGAGACAAGTATTACTTGAAGAGTACACATATCTCTGCAATCCGGTGATAATAGTAGACATAGTGACGCGAAAATGCCATTATTACGCGATGAGAGCGATACTGATTGAAAAGACTATGCAGCGGAAACGCTAAGAATGTGAAATAAAGTAGAGCAAGTATGGCGGCTTATGCTTTTGCTACAATATTTGTGTTATCTTACACTTTTAAACATTGACTGGAGAAATCGAAAAAGTTGTTTCGGATGGGATATGGTTAGTGGGTAGATAGGGAACCATATTTGCTTTGTACAACCGAAGCACTCTCATTATCTGGTTTTATTTACGTAGCATTGAGGGTCCAATGAAAACGATTATACTAAAAACGTGCGCTGAATTTTTTTGCCATAATAATTTTATCTATGCTGCGTTGAATGAATTATCTGTCGTCATCAATACTTGTTTTAGGTAAATGCGGTTTTACCCGATCCCGAAATCACTGAGCGTCTGTGTCTGTATATATACGCGGCCTGGGCTAATGGTTACATGTTCTCAAACTGTCGATGTGTAAACATTAGTGGTGGGCAAGCATATGCAGATACGATTTGATATTCGGATATTATCCGCGACGTTTCAATAATCCCGATATCCTAACAATTATGCATTTAGTGACCAGATGCCTGATTTTACAGGTAGAAAAGAACACAAAGTTGATTCGAAAATGCCGGAAAACATACTTCGCAATAAATTAAATACCGTTTACTAAAATAAGGTTACATGGTGTACGTTACACAGCAGTTATTGGTGCAAAAGAGATCTTATCAAATGAACAATGTTTGGTTATGCCTCAAATACTTGATACGTCATAAAATACCCCTGTAATACTGAGTGGCAAAGTCTTGTATGTAGTTTTTTTAATTTAAATAAAACTGAAATTTTAGGATTTGATTGTCCATATGCGTATATCCAACATATTCGGTATATCCCACAGTTTTACCGAATATCTGGATGTGGTAAATCATATGCCTACCCATCGCTAGTAAACACATTCTTGTTTCGTTGTAGTTGCCGTTCGTATTAGTCGTTTTATTGGTCAAGGGTACATCTGGTTTTACTGTTTAAGATAGTGTGCACTTTAGTGATGCCTAAGGATTTCCGGTATCTGGATAATGTTTAATAACCGGATATTATCCTCTATCCGGATATCCTAACATTACAAGACGTGGCTGTTTACAAAATTTTATTTCTTAGAGAGTCGCAAACACTTGATTCGAGCATGCGGTCATAACACTGTTTACAGATGTTATCATGTGACCGTTCGGGGAGAAGTTTTTATGGTTATTGAGTGGAGCGAGGCGAAGCCGAGCGATGCGTTTTTATTTTCCGTTTGGGAGTAAAAAGGTCGATGTCTGTCCGTTCGTTCGTTCGGTCCGACGGATCTCAAGAACCACTGAACCGATTTTGAAAAACTTTTTTTGTTTGAAAGCCTATCATGATGTCAGAGAGTGCACCTGATATTTGGCATTAAAAAATTTTGAGTGGTTAATTAGTAATTAGCTAATTAGTTAAGCTTATGCAGCTAAAATAGAGGATTTTGCAATATATGTGTTATTTATTGAAATAGAATCGTTTCGATCAAACCACTATAGGGTTTTTTGGGTCGAAGAATTCAAATATAATATTTTTAGCAATGATAAAGCCATATGCAATCTAGTTAGAAGAACATAAAATTGAGTACATTCGTAATGCCACAGCCCAAGCTCCGCTCACAAATGCAGTTGCACTACCGACTAGTATCTATATATTTTTGGCTTTAAACGGTCAATTTTAGTACATACTATATTTGTCTTAAGCCAAGGAGACAAAACGAATGTCTTTCAGTTGTTCATCTAGGATTACTGGTTAGTCGGAAACCCAAAATACCTCATTTTCGAATTGCCAATAATCACAATTACAAGGTATTAGAAAAGCTATGAGTGTGTGTAAAATTTGTGAATTTTTGGTTTGAGTTGAGTTATAACTAAACAACCAGTCGAAAATTGCTATTTTTCGGTTTTACGCTAGTTGAAGAGTAGCAGATTTTTTTATTTTAGGTCAATATTTGGATTTCCTGTATTTCTGAAGACTACTGTTACAGGTTGTAACTTAGAATATTACTTTAAATATAAAAACTGCATTGTCATGCCGTGGTGATTATGCCTATGGCCTATCGTATTGTGCTTATACTTGACCTATCGTATTTTTTGACTACTCTGGTCCTGTTTCAGTCGGTTTGATCCACTGCTTCTTGAATTATTTGCATTGGGACTATCGCTCTAAATAGATTGTTGCCGGAACCGAGTCGTTTGCGTTTTAGAGTTGTGCTCGCTAACGAATACGACGACGCTGTTGCTCGGATTTTTAATGCTGCTTTGCAGCCAAGTAAATAACAGCGCGCAGTAAAATATACACTACGCAACGAACTAAGTTAATGCACTAAGTTGTACCAGAACAACTACATGTGTTTAAATATTTCTCTATTTTGTTGGCTTCTCCATTCACTGAAAATTTTGCCAGGGGCATGAACCGGAGAGAATTGGACTGGCTTCAACATGGTCCGAAATCTAAAAATGTTTCAGCGAAATAATCAAAGTTGTTTATAAATGGTCTCAGAAACGGTACAAAAATGCCTTAATTTATATTAAAGCCACCCTTTCATCCAATTTGCCGAGATTACTCAAATTTTTAACTTCGCAAACGGGTATTTGTAAAAAATTTTGTCAATTTTTTACATCACACCGATGATATTTTTACCTAAAGAAGCCACAAATTGTGCAATGGGAGCATTCTGTTGAGGGCGGGGGGCATGCGTTGTTTACCAGGGGCACCAAAAATGTAAAAAAAATCCACTTTAGAGAAGCCAGCTTTGTGTTATATCTCACTTACCAGGAAATATATGGAAATCTTTCATTGTCATGAAAGTCTTCTTGCACGTCCAATGACAAATTTGATAGTGTATCGCGTCGTAATGTACGCTGCTACAAAAAAGCGTGGCTGTATGCGGCAAAGGGTTAATACATCATAAAATACACCTGTAGAAGTAAATGAAGAAGTCTGTTTTTGAAGTTTAAATAAAAGTGAAATTCTACGGTGTGGTTATTCGCATCCTGGGAATTCCGGTTCCGTCGAAAATCGTGTTCCGGTTGCTGTTCCGGCAAAGGGCAAAAACCATACCGGAACTCCATTCAATTTGACGCAGTATACGCAAGGGTGTATAGTGGAATTCATTTTTTGCTTATGTGTCCAAAAACCGACACATTGATCGATAACTAAACATTTGCTTCCTCGGTCTTTTTACAGTTTCAGAAAGGCAATAATGCTATGACAATACATTAAGTTCAGTGTAAAAGTTATTTTTAATGCATTTCAAATTCACTATACCTTCGTTTCTTCCTTCATCTGTTTTACTATACATCAATTTCGAAGACCAGGTTCCGGGATCCGGTTTAAATGGACGGATTCGGTTATTCCCTGGTTGATATGTTAGCCTAACTTAGGTGATTATTCAGCTCGAAACGAAATAAGTCTAATGCGATGTCGATGTACGTTTCAGTTTGACGTTTAACGACAGGTGTTTAAATATGGTACAATCGATATTACCCATATAAAGTGTATATATAAATGTTATGGTAGGGGTCCCAGCGCAGTCCGAATTTTTTTACCGGAACTAATGTGCTAGCTTCACCATTATGATGGTGTCTATCCGTTTTGATGGTTCCCTAAACCGTTGTTTGTACCTCTGATGCTGTTATTGTTGCTAGGTTTTGTTACGCAGTATTTTTGGGACCCACGTAGTTACATATATATTTTTCACAGATTAGGTATATGTGAAATATACTTTCACGGAACGCACATATGTAATAATATCTATACTGGTCCACCGTCGTCGGAGAACAGTTGATATTTTACCTTACAAAACCTAAAGTTCCACCGTATGAATGATATAACGAAAAGACATAGGTGGGAATTTTATTTTGCATATATTAAAATTGTCAGTGTCGATAAAAATACGATGTTGTGACATATAATGATATAGAGAAAGAGAGTTTGCGGCGCCAATCAGCTAGCTATGTTGCTGTGACACTGTAGCCCATAGATATTGCAATTTCTACTACATTCTCTAGCGGGACGCTGTGAGTGATTTCTTTGCTATGTATACTTGTGCTGTATGTTTGCGCATGGGTTGTTCACTCACGTGAGGTTCTTAAAGGAACTGCAGAGTGGTTTGCGTGTGTAACTTTCACCCGCGTGTCCCGGTTCAAACCATGGCGCTAGGTTGAGTTCGTCAAATATTGCACGATACACAAATTTCGGAATGAAAGGTTTATAAGCTGAAATTATATAGTTTGGTAGGATGTGTCAAGTTAATTAGCTTAACAGGAAAATATTTCTCGACTGGGATAACAAATTTCGATTTAATGTGTTTCTATTGGTGTTTTAGTCAGATTAGTTTTTGGTTAGATGACTGATTTGCGCTTCTTAGTTACTGTAGCTCTGGGTTTCTATATACATATTTCTAGGTATAGCCTCAAATTTGGGTTCTGGAAAATTGGCTAAGGTGTTTTTTAAATTTTGGACTATATTTATAAAGGCGCAGCGAAGAAATTTGGGCTTGAGTTTATCTTGTAATTTAGATTAGTCTAATAAGTTGTTTCCGACATTGTCATTGTCACGGGTGCTAAAATCAGCGTTTTATTTTTAAACAACAAGTTAAAGTCTAGAAGACTCAACGCGCGCCAGTTCGAGATAAGTGCAGTAATGTCTTCATTAACTCTTTGTGTGAAATTTAAAATGCAAACGTCTAATATTTCCAAAATATTTTTCTAACGTAATCTCAGCTCTTAATTATAACGCATAAACGATCATGTATGCAATATACAGTACAATTGATACATCATGTGCATGTAATTTCTGTATGCTGTAATTAGTAAAATTTCTAACGAGATTTGGTTTAAGGTTTGTGCAATATATATTCAAAAGCGATAGCCACATACAGAAAGGCCTTGTGTCGAACCTGACCAAACCTTAAAAGCTCTTTTTCACCACTAGTTACGCTGAAATCGTTGGGTGAACTGGATAGAGAGACGGATTTGTTTCCCCGCAAGAGTGGATAGGACGTCTGATAAAAAAGACAATTTGTTCATTTCGGTGGCAACACTGGTCTTGCCAGGCACCGAGAAGTTATCGCGGATTGTTTTTTGAAAGTAAGTGCGAAGCAACACTATGGGGATTTCCTGACATCGCTCACGTAGTTGTACCTACGGTGGTTCCAACTAGTAAGAGCTTGCAGGGTGATTGCGTGTTCATACCTGTTATTTCGTTCTAAGAGTTGGCTCAGTTTGTCCTTCGTTAGATTAGCTGTTGGGTGCGTTATGGCTGAAACGTCCTGATACTAAGCTAAATATGATTTATCTGTGATTCTGTTCCTTAAAAAACGAACGTGTATTTAAATCCGTGTAGTCTCTTCTTTAATTGACAAACGTGAGTTATTAGGGAACAATGTATTCATTGAATAATTTAAAGTATTTGAATATGTTGCAACGTGCTAAAAATTGTCCTCATAATGTATGAGACATCAATTTATCTTTTTTTACGACCTATTTATCGTCATTGTTCTTTGCAGTGTCTATTCGTGACATATACAAATTTTTTATAGGAAACCTGATCTTGGTGTGGTGGGAATTGCGTTCAGGCGTAGATCGTAGCAATATTCAATAGTTATTGGAAGTTGCTTATATATAAGAGCACATGCGTAAGAAATATGTATTAGTAGACGTAATAAATTCAAAAAGTACGAAGCAATAGGCACAGTATTTTATGTATACCTACATATATTTCAACTGAATATTTAATGCATTTATGCTAAGTATCACGTTTTAGGCATTTGATGTCAAATTCATCAAATAAAAAGCTAGCTAGCTAATAAATTAGTAATATCAACTGATTAATCAAAATGATGAAACCTCTGAGCTTTAATGGTCACATATTTATTATCAGCGACATCGAAAAATCCCAAGCGGAAAAATCTGCAATTTGAAAGTGGTTTTATAATGCAAAAAAAATTTAATAAATAGCTAATTAGCATCTACCGCCAAGTTTTAGAGCTTCACCAATGTCATATTAACCAGCGTCATAGAGGACTCTCATGTGCATTTTTTTATTTCCGAGCACTTTGAAAATTTTCAAAAAAATTAGCTAGTTAGTAATAATCTAATCTGTACCTTTACTTACTAGTAGACAAAACATCATACAACGAGTACAAAAACAATGAACTAACTAACTAAATTTAATAATTCAAAAAAACCATAAATTGACCGTGAAAAGAACGTTAAAGAATTCAAACCGACACTTGAGAAAAATCTCATTTTTCATACCAAGTATGAAACAGAAGTGTGAAAAATATTTGCCACACAATATTTTTGACACTCGCAATCAGCTTGTTGTCCCAGAAAACCCCATATCCCACACTAAAACCAACAATATGCACACATTTAGGTGCATTTCCCACGACTTTTCACCAAATATGAAATTTAGCGCCAACTATAAGCTTATAGACTCCAGATTGGGAAGTAGTTACTTGTTATATATCATTGGAGAGCCCTGTTAAAGCTACATGGAATAGGCTTATTAGTTTGCGGATACCTCGTTTACTTATTAAGAAAAGTCGCAAAAACTGGAGGGGGTAATCGAAAAATGGGCCAAAATGACGTCATTTTTGCCCCATAACTTTTCCCACGGGAAAAAATTCAAAAATCGGGCTCCGTCACTACACTTAAATCATTGCGGTTCGAATGAGCTATCTTGCCTCAAAATCCGCCCAACCGTTATCGAGATCCAGGTGCGACAGACACACACAGACAGGACCTCCTCAACCCCCCCTCCAGAGCCAAAATTTGAAAATTCTCGTTCCATTCGCTCGATTTGCTCTCTTATTCCGCTCGAATTCAAATACAAAATAGGATGGTTGGCGGGGTCACCTTAAGTTTACTCGCGCATTAAATCAGCGCAGTAGTTATTGAGGAGTTCGACAGACGCACGGTGCCGATTTTCCATCCAATGTTAAAAACAAAACGCTTCGCTCCGCGCAATGATAATTTAGCCATGAGACATGAACTGAGCGGGCTCTCTGCTGTGTAGATAGGGTCAATGTTCATTAATTGTGGCCTTCGAAATGTAAAGATCAACTCTTTTGGTGTTTTAGCTATAAAATTATTAATACATAGCCTCATAAATACCGCAAATCATCGCTAAGCCTACGTGGACCTGCGTGCAAATTATATAAGTTACAGCTCTGCCTCAACACATCAACAGACGATCGTGCCAGCAACAGGAGACCTTTATTCCCCAACGTACACATAATGCACACAAGTTTTACATATCGTTCACCGCCGCATGTAGCCGGTGATTGCCGTTGGTTTACTTATATGATTTCAGTGTATCATGCCACCTTGATATTTATATAATCGTCAAAGTTAGATGCGAATATTTCGACATTTTTTTGTTTAATATGCCATCGTATTAAATGCGCGGCTGTAAAACCTTTCTAAATTTTGAATGCACCTTTGTTTGTGCGTATGACTGATTATGCCTAGCTGGCCTATCTACATCCCTCCGAAAACTGGGCGGGGGAGAACTTTGGGGAGCTCCATGTTTCGTTCTCGTGGGAAATTTCAAAAAGGGGGATGAATTTTGCTTGAAAATAATAAATATTTCCATATTTCCATCTAGTTTTACTGCCCTCCATATATTTCAAGCTATAAAACGGCGCTTTAGCATTAGAAATAGTGGTACTTAAAGTTCAAAAAAATATTTTCCATGTAAAAAAACAAATTTTCAGACAAAAAAAATTTGTATTTAGTTGAATGGCGGTGTTTCGGCTGAATGAGAGGATGGACATGAGGGAAACTCTGACGAACGTACTGGGATTTGGAAACTGGGGCCCCCACTGCAGACAGGCTGGCCTGGTGGGTTTGTACTAATGTTTTGCACTGTTGTTCGACTTGTTTTCCGAATCAATAAAGCAAGTTTGCAAAGGCTGTACTTGGCACACCACTGTACTTCAACTTCGACTTGTTTTTGCCTGCTGCCAAACAGAGCAATAATATATAGCGTAAACCAACGAGAATTCTCATTAAAATATCCATAGGATCGCGCTATCTGTGCTATTTCATAAACAGCATTTGAATCTAATCATGCTGCTTACTTAATGTGACATGGAATGTCATTGCAGTTTGTCGCTTGTGTCACTTTATGACACACCTGTTATTTCGTTATTATTTTTGATATCGTTTTCCTTCCGAAAATGCGCTGATCGAGCTGAGTTGATTGGCTTATGTGAATTTTGATAAAACCTGTAGTTATTAGGGGCATGGTTGGGCTCAGTGCCACGTTGCTCCGGCTGGAGTCCCCACCACGTGCTCCGCTGGAGTAAAACTGTTGATACATTCATTTTACTATTATAGAATTTAAGCCTTTCTTGATATTTCTTCAGCCTCCATCCGCCTAATTGCTCTGGCTAAACAGGTCTGATTTGGATTTTGTCTCACTTAGTGCTTGAACTAGCTTTGGTCTGTATATACTACATTCTGAACATACAAAAATTCTTTGAAGTTCTGTTTCAAAACATACGAAAACACCAGGAAATATTCGTAAAAAAGTATTGCTTTATGTTAGCTAATCAGCGCCGAAGCTGATAAATGTCTACTGTAGCAAGTTGGCCTTTGCTAAATAGCAGAACTGGAAACTTAGTAACGCGTTTTTCATATATTTAGATATGTAACATAATGCGTGAGTAAACTTAAGGTGACCCTGCCAACCACCCTATTCTGTCATTACCGATATCGAATCACAAACCCTTGTTACGGAAAACAGGCCTAATTTTCATTCGGTTTTTCGCTAACCGAAAATTGACAAATTCAATTTCCAGAAATTAAACCTTGTGTTCGAAAAGAATTTCGGCGATTTCAGTTTGCTGAAATTCTGTTCCGTAATGAATTATCATTTTAATTTGGATTATACAGTGTTCGCGAACAAATTTAATGCAAAAGTGACGTCACAATCAAATCGACAAATTTTCGTTCTCAAAAATTTACTTCAATTTACTACTTTACTTCTTTACTAACTTTACTTCAATTTTCGCAAATACAAAATGGATAGATTTCAATAGCAATTGCTGTGTTCGCGAAAAGATTTACGCCGAATTTATTGATCAAAACGCGTTCCGTAACATATTTTTATCCAAAAATACAAAATAGGATGGTTTGCAATATCACCTTAAGTTTACTCGCGCATAAAGTGTGTGTTTGATTTTAATTTTAAATTATAATTTAATTTTGTCCAGAAATGGATAACTTTATTAGCAAATTTCAACAAACTTTAATTTTACTTATTTTAATCAAGGATTTTGCTTCAAAGGGTTTTTTATAAAAAATTTGTTAATGGCAGGGAAGCAAAATATTTCACCACGAATCTGGGGCAAACTGATACCGAAAACCCCACCTCCTTAATCAGGAGAAATCAGGATACAAATCAGCTGTGAAATGGGTATCAGCAGTTGGTGGTGACTTCACAATCCTCGTTCAGTTTCCTGTCAATGATCCGTTATTGAGTTTTAGTGCTTACTTTAATGGACTGTAGATTATATCAGCAGAGCATGGTGGCAATTTGTCCAGAGCATGGTGCTTGAGTTTGTCCATATATTGTTCCCCTCGTTTCTGAAAGGTTAATTAGACTTTATGTGGAAGAAAATATACTGAAGACTTACACATTTCGACAGCTTTCCTTTTGTTTTTCAATTTTTGAAGGCCATTGAAATAAATTTAGAATTGACGTATAAATTATGTGTGCGAACACTGTAGCAAACGGAGACAAAATTTCCTCCGTTTGCCCATTGTTGTAATCTACAAAAATACATTTTGTCAGTGAGTGCACTATATCGAGATCATGGCATGAGATCTGATTTCCAGGTAGTATATAGTATATTTATACTCTGTGGATTCAAAAATGTTGAAAACGGCTGTTCCTGCCTTAGCACCTGAGCCACTTCCAGCAGGCACATCGGATGGCCACTGTACGGCAACTGTGGCCATTCATCAAGATGATCCTGTTCCTGGAACATCTCAGACCGTTCCAGAATGTGCAGGTGGCAGGTATTGTAACAGCAAAGGTCTTTCGCTCGTTGGCGCTGTGGTTCGGGTTACAATGGAAGACAATACATCATTGGATGGTGTGTTGCATTCTGTCGATCCAATGACGTCATCTTTGTTGTTATTGGTGCCAACAGTATCCTCGCTCCCCACGTCAGCTAGCGTCGGCTGTGCTAGTCGATCGCCTACAATTGAGCTTGTTATGGGGTGTTTGATTAAGTAAGTTTTACTTTTTTACATTTTTATTATTGTGTTAACATAACGCATTATAAATGGTTTGGTAGATGCTGTAAGAGATCACTGTTTTATACCTCAGGCTCAGGGAATAACCGGAACCGTCCATTTAAACCGGATCCGGAACCGGAACCTGTTTTTCGAAATTTATATATAGTAAAACAGATGAAGGAAGAAATCAAGGTATAGTGGATTTTAAATACATTAAAAATAACTTTTACATTAAACTTAATGTATTGTGGTGGTATTATTGCCTTTCTGAAACTTTAAAGAGACTGAGGAAGCTAATAATATTTATTTATCGATCAAATATGTCGATTTTTGGACACCCAGAGCAAAAAATGTCTTCCACTATACACCATTGCGTATACTGCGTCAAATCGAATATGCCTACAAAGCTTGGAGCGTAGAATACACACTTTCGCTCTGTCTCCAGTCGCCTTCCTTTACTACACATACTTTTGTTACATGTTCTTCTGTAGCAAACTTGAAATTATTGGTTTATAAGATTCTAGGAGAAAATAATAGATAGAAGGTAATTTTCTGATCAGTGGTCAGAGACACTGTTTAGGCTAGCGTTGGACAAACAGTTCCCGCCAGTTAGATGATAACTTTCTAATCAGAATGCTATAAATAATGAGACACTGTGTAATGCTGCTCGCACAGTTTCAATAAATACAGTTATTTGCCAATAAGCAGTTTCTAGCTGCGTTGGAGACAACGTTAGTTTACTTCAATTTATACTGATTTACCAAGTTTACAAGCGCATTGGCTGGTTCTTGAAGCAATTTATGTTAGCCAGAGGCATTACCCTCAAGTACCTACTTCTGGATATGTAAAATAGCTGCTACAAGCATCGACGTGGCTTTGATTTGCTAACAAACTCTTGCAAGTTATTTTGAAAAATTCCAACTGAAATTATGTCCACTACTTACGTTTCAAACGTCAAATTGCTTAGTTAATCTTTTCTTTTGCTTGGTAGTATTGGAGCTTGATCAATGTATAATATATATTACATATGTTTGGATCACAGATGAAGCAAAAACGTGGAAAATTTCAAACAAAATTTTTAAACCGGAATTCCGGTTCCGGTATGGTTTTGGCCCTTTGCCGGAACCGCAACCGGAATACGATTTTCGCCGGAACCGGAATTCCGGTTACTCCCTGCTCAGGCTTGTCAGAAGTTACATATGTGTGGCTATAAAGCTAGCGAAATTTTACGGTGTTTAATACTCTTAGTATTAGAGATAAATTTACAAACCATAACAGGTTTTGCGGGTTTGGATGTCGAGAAGTTGGAATCCAGGTTCCTCCGGGTTTGAACCCATTGGAAGCGTTTTTCTTTTGGTTTAGCGTATCATTAGACACAAAAACGAACAGTAACTGCCAGAAATAAGTGCAAAATAGTCGATTGCAATTTCGATAGTTTATGTTTAGGCGTAAATCAATAAATTTCAATTTTGTATAGTTTCGATTAACAAAAGAATTTCGATCGATTGCGAATAAACGAATTTTCGATTAATTGCTTTCGATTGCACTTATTTGTGTGGCAGTTACTGTAGTGTAGGAATGACTAAGCTCCGCGTCATATATTTGTTAATTACACTTTATATTTAAGGTTGAAATCTAGCTGTATTATATATATGGAAGTCTTGTCAGAACGTAGTGGAGATTGTGTGTTGCAGGTGTGAAAGTTTTTAAATTCCTGTGTGTGTGTGATCGGTCATAGCTCGGGAACGACTTACCCGATTTTCACGTTCTTGGGCTCATTCGAACCAGCATAGCCGATTTGCTAATATACTCCCTATTGTTTTTATTTGGGTTCTGGTTTCGGGATCAGGGGTCAAAATGTGTGTTTTTACCCCATTTTAACACATTTTAGTACCATTCATGGAGGCAAGGTTATATTTATCTTAATTTTTTATAAGTTAAAATTTTTACTCTGGTTGGTTTTATTTCACAGTAAAATGATAAATGCCCATGTTACTTTTTTGTTTTTAGATTAAAGCTCCGGTTATGGGGTATGAAGTATGGCACCCTCGTGGTTCATCGACCCAAAATTCTAAAATTTGTTCCGACGGCCTTGGCGGTTGAAAAGTTTCATTTGGGGTTTTCTGGCATGGGTAACTTATTGCCGGTGTTGGTTTTGCAGTATGGCGCATGATTTCATGGGTGTGAGGGTTTGGCGCTCCCTTGGTTCGGGATCAGAGGTCAAAATGAGGGTTTTTATCCCCCTTCACGGAAGCAAGGATATTTTTATCTTTACATTCAAATTTTTTTCTCTGGTTGGTTTTATTTCAAGGTAAAATGATAAATGCCCATGTCTCTTTTTTGTTTTTCGATTAAGGCTCCCGTTCTGGAGTTATAGGGATTGAGGTATGGCACCATCATGGCTCTTCGACCCAAAATTAAAAAAATTTGTTCTGACGTCCTGGCTGCTGAAAGTATCATTTGGTGGTTTTCGGGCATAGAAAACTCGTTGCCGGTATTGGTTTTGCTGTACGGGCCATGGGTAACGTTGTATGGCGCCCCCAAGGATCTAGGTCAGAGGGCAAAATGAGGGTTTTTAGTGCCCTTCACGGAAGCAAAGTTGTTTTGGCCTTATTTTATAGTAAAATGATAAATGCCGATGCCACTTTTGTATTTTGCGATTAAGGCTGCTGTTCACGGGGTTTGAGGTATGGCACCCTCGTGGTTCCTCGACCCAAAATTTGAAAATTTGTTCTTACGTCCTGGACGGCTGAAAAGTTTTACTTGGTGGTTTTCGAGCATGGGAAACTCATTGCCGATGCTGGTTTTACTCTGCGACCCATGGTGCCATGAATGTTCAGGATCAGAGATCAATGATGGTTTTTACCCCATTTTAGTCCCTTTCACGGAATCAAGGTTATTTTTATCTTAACATTCGAATTTTTTCTTTGGTTGGTTTTATTTCATAGTAAAATGGTAAATTTCATAGTAAATGATAAATGCCGATGCCTCTTTTTGTTTTTCGATTAAGGCTCCGGTTCTGGGGTTATGGGGTTTGAGGTATGGCACCCTCATGGCTCTTCGACCCAAAATTAAAAAAATTTGCTCTGACTTTCAGGCGGCTGAAAGTTTCATTTGGTGGTTTTCGGGCATAGAAAACTCGTTGCCGGTACTGGTTTTGCTGTACGGCGCATGATTTCACGGGTAACGTTGTATGGCGCCCCCAAGGATCGAGGTCAGAGGGCAAAATGAGGGTCTTTAGTGCCCTTCACGGAAGCAAAGTTATTTTGGCCTTATTTTATAGTAAAATTATAAATGCCAATGCCACTTTTTTATTTTGCGATTAAGGCTGCTGTTCACGGGGTTTGAGGTATGGCACCGTCGTGGTTCCTCGACCCAAGATTTGAAAATTTGTTCTTACGTCCTGGACGGCTGAAAAATTTTACTTGGTGGTTTTCGGGCATGGGAAACTCATTGCCGGTGCTGGTTTTACTCTGCGACCCATGGTGCCATGAGTGTTCAGGATCTGAGGTCAAAATGAGGGTTTTTACCTCATTTTAGTCCCCTTCACGGAAGCAAGGTTATTTTATCTTAACATTCGAATTTTTGTTTGGTTGGATTTATTTCATAGTAAAATAATAAATTTCATAGTAAATGATAAATGCCGATGCCTCTTTTTGTTTTTTGATTAAGGCTCCGGTTCTGGGGTTATGGGGTTTGAGGTATGGCACCCTCTCATGGCTCTTCGACCCAAAATTAAAGAAATTTGTTCTGACGTCCATGCGGCTGAAAGTTTCATTTGGGGGTTTTCGGGCATGGGAAACTCATTGCCGGTGTCGGTTTTGCTCTGCGACCCATGGTTCCATGGGTACCCCGGTTTGTTGCCCCATGGTTCGTGTCAGAGGTCAAAATGAGGATTTTTAGTACCTTCACGGAAGCAAGGTTATTTTTATCTTAGCATTCGAATTTATTTCTCTGGTTGGTTTTATTTCATAGTAAAATGATAAATACCGATGCCTCATTTTTGTTTTTCGATTAAGGCTCCGGTTCAAGAGTTATGGGGTTTGAGGTATGGCACCCTCATGGTTCCTCGTCCCAAAATTAGAAAATTTGTTCTGACGTCCTGGGCGGCTGAAAAGTTTCACTTGGAGGATTCCGTGCATGGGAAACTTATTGCCGGCATTGGTTTTACTCTGCGACGCATGGTTCCATGGGTACGGGGGTATGGCGCCCCTTGGTTCGGGGTCAGAGGTCAAAATGAGGGTTTATAGTACCCATCACGGAAGTAAGGTTTTTTATCTTAACTTCGAATTTTTATTTCTGGATGATTTTATTTCATAGTAAAATGATGAATGCCGATGCCTCTTTTTTGTTTTGCGATTAAGGCTCCGGTTCAAGAGTTATGGGGTTTGACGGTGTTGGTTTTGATGTACGGCGCATGATTTCATGTGTTCGGGGGTATGGCGCCCCAAGGTTCGGGGCAGAGGGCAAAATGAGTGTTTTTAGTAGCCTTTACGGAAGCGAGGTTATTTTTATCTTAACTTTCGGTGTTCTCTGGTTGGTTTTATTTCATAGTAAAATGATAAATGCCGGTGCCACTTTTTTGTTTTGCGATTAAGGCTCCTGTTCATGGGGTTTGAGGTATGGCACCCTTGTGGTTCCTCGACCCAAAATTAGAAAATTTGTTCTTGCGTCCTGGACGGCTGAAAAGTTTTACCTGGGGGGTTTCGGGCATGGGAAACTCATTGCCAGTGTTGATTTTGTTCTGTGACCCATGGTTCCATGGGTACGTGGTATGAACCCCCATGGTTCTGTTCATCGACCCAAAATTCCCAATTTTATTGTGACGTCCTGGGAGGCGGATAGCTTGCTCTTGGGGGGGTTTCGGTCATGGGAAACTTATTGCCGGTGTTAGTTTTGTTCTAAATTGGGCGGTATTGTGTGATATCCACACATAGCATATCGACGTATGCTATCGAGAGCTGATTGCCTGTGCACGCAAAAGGCGTAGGTATACCTATGTTTCACTACGTTCTGTAACCTAGGTAGAGTTACTAGTTTAAGGTCCCACCTGCGTTTGGAAAAAATGGTCGCAGACACAGAATTTCTATGTATTTATTCAATTTATTGAGCGGAGCTCGGCGAAGCCGAGCGAAGCGTTTTTATTTTCTGTCTGGGAGTAAAAAGGTCGATGTCCGTCCGTTCGTTCGTTCGGTCCGACGGATCTCAAGAACCACTGAACGGATTTTAAAAAAACTTTTTTTTATTTGAAAGCCTATCAGTGTCAGAGTGTGCACCTGATATTTGGGATTAAAAAATTTTGAGTGGTTAATTAGTAATTAGCTAATTAGTTAATTTTATACAGCTAAAATAGAGAATTTTGCAATATTTGTGTTATTTATTGAAATAGAATCGTTTCGATCAAACCATTATAGGTTTTTTGGTTCGAAGAATTCAAATATAATATTTTTACCAATGATAAAGCCCTAGGCCCTATGCAATGTAGTTACAAGAACATAAAATTGAGTACATTCGTAATGCCACAGCGCAAGCTCCGCTCACAAATGTAGTTCCACTACCGACTAGTTATATATATGTATTGCTTTTTATAACGAAAACTTTCATAAAAGGTGTGTTTTAATGAATGTATAGAATTTATGTACCATACGAAACGCAGCTTCAATGGTATTGTTTCTAGATTTGTATGTTCTTAATTGAGCTTAGAAATAATAACTGTTTGTCGCTCATAAAGTTTTTCACATAAAAGCTTGTAAGTTTTGCACATCTAAACGTGGAGCCAATTTTAACATAGTTCCAGTCAGTTGGCTGCGGTTTGAACTGTGTAATACTGCACTTTAATTTAACTATTTTCCGGTAGTTTTAGTACAAGGGAGAAACCGTGTCGTCACCCAAGCCTATAATTTAAAAAAATTAAAAAAAGATAAGACAACGTTCCAATGTATATTGACTGGTCTCTCCATTCGCTGAAAATTTTGCCAGGAGGCATTTTGCTAAGAGAAAAACGGTTAAAAATCGTGTCAGAAACATTGCCAAAACGCTTCGGATGGAGAGAAAAACGATTTTGAAGCAAATTTTGACCAAATTGCGAAATTTTTGATTTCAGAACGGATTTTTAGCACAAATTTTGTTCAAATTATGTGTACTTTGGACCGATTGGAAACACAAAAATTTTCAAGGGGTGGTAAATTGGGAGGGGGGCAAAATTTTGCCATGGGGCATAAACCGGGGGACACCTGTTCTTAACCAGAGGGAATCGAAAAATTCCTGGCTTCCCAATTTGGAGAGCCCAGGTATAGTAATCATAAATATTCATTATAATAGAGACTTGTCAAGGCCAACTGTTTGAATTTTGAGTGTATTCTACAACATAGGTAACATTATAGAAAACGTCCGGTCAAGCTTCTTTTGCTATACAAAATGAACAATTTGATTCATATGTTGCATGGTTGTGGAGATATGGCCGTTTTCGTGCATTTTGAGTCTCTTGGGCCTACCTTAAAACTTTTTAGGTATTATAATACAGCTACATAGAGCTTCTATCTCAAGAAAACCCACTTTTCACTAGTTATTGAGACTGTAAAATGATGCCGGCCTGTGAGCATATATATATGCATATATATAATGTATTATGCTCACCGGCCGGCATCATTTTACAATTTGATCCATCTTTGGCCATAACTAGTGCAAAAATAATAGATATATCAAAATTCAAAATTATTAAAATAAAACTGAAAGCTATTTTTTGGCCGAGCAAGGTAAGTCGCAGGGTAAAGCAAAAGGCTTCAGTTATGAAATGATATTATAATTAAATTATGTATATATATATAAATTGCGTTTGTTAAAAATATTAAAAGCATAAAGCAACGATCATTTTAACTTCATTTCTCAATTGTGTTATGCACAGCCATTGTAAAAACTTACTTGTAGGAGCGAACAAGTGTAGTTCATACGCACTTTAAATTAAAATTACCTTTTTGGGATATGAAGGTTTATATATTGATATTTTCATGTATCATATTAATATCCAGAAGTGGCACTCAAATGACTGTATATTACAAATTTGGCGACATGTTTCTTTGTTAGGAATATTCGATTCTGTAATATATAAATGCGCTCTGGCTCAAGCATCTTACGGACAATAATTTGGACGAATAAATAACTCTGTTCAGTTTACTGCGTGCTATTATGGAGTGGTGGTTGCTGCTAATGTGAAACGTGTATAGATCAATTTTGAAAATAGGCAACAATGGGTAAGGTTTATTAAACCCGTATTTGCTGGTGTGTCTGCAGAACTGAGAATTGTGGTACCTGTTTTACCTAATGTAGTCGCTGCCCCTATGAAACGTGTATAGATCAGTTTTGAAAATAGGCGACTGTGGACGAAGTTTTTGAACCTTTACTACCTTTTGCGGTGTTTTTTCAGAACTTTGAATTTTTGTGCGTTGAAATGCGGTATATGTGTGTCAGGGAGTAACCGGAATTCCAGTTCCGGCGAAAATCGTGTTCCGGTTGCGGTTCCGGCAAAGGGCAAAAACCATACCGGAACCGGAATTCCGGTTTAAAAAATTTGTTAGAAATTTTCCACGTTTTTTGCTGCATCCTGTAATCCAAACATATGTAATATATATTGATGATCATATAGAATGGTCAAGCTCCAATACAACCAAGCAAAAGAAAAGATTAACTAACCAATTTGTCGTGTGAAACGTAAGTAGGGCACATAATTTGAGCAGGAATTTTTTATAATAACCTGCAGGAGTTTGTTAAATCAAGGCCAGGTCGATGCTTGTAGCAGCTATTTTACACATCCAGAAGTCTGTGGGATACGTTTGAATTAAACCGGTCCAACTCGGTAACAGAGTATGGCTTACGCAGAAGTACTTAGCGTATGCTTGGCTAACATAAATTGCGTCAAATACCCGCCAGTACGCTTGTAAACTTGGTAAATCAGTCTAAATTGAAGTAAACTAACGTTATCTGCAACGCAGCTAGAAACTGCTTTCTTGGCAATGAACTGCATTTATTGAAACTGCGCGAGCAGCATCACAGTGTGTCTCATTTATAGCATTCTGATTATAAAGTTATCATCATTATGGTCTAACTGACGGGCACTGTTTGTCCAACGATAGCCTAAACAGTGTCTCTGAACACTGATCAGAAAATTACCTTCTATCTATTATTTTCTCTTAGAATCATATAAACCAATAATTTTAAGTTTCCTACAGAAGAACATGCAACAAACGTATGTGTAGTAACGGGAGGCGACTGGAGACAGAGCGAAAGTGTGTATTCTACGCTCCAAGCTTTGTAAGCACATTCGATTTGACGCAGTATACGCAATGGTGTATAGTGGAAGACATTTTTGCTCTGAATGTCCAAAAACCGACATATTTGATCGATAAATAAACATTATTAGCTTCCTCAGTCTTTAAAGTTTCAGAAAGGCAATAATACTATCGCAATACATTAACTTTTATGTAAAAGTTATTTTTAATGCATTTTAAATCCACTATACCTTCATTTCTTCCATCATCTGCTTTACTATATATAAATTTCGAAGACCAGGTTCCGGTTCCGGATCCGGTTTAAATGAACGGTTCCGGTTGCTGGTTCCGGTTCCGGTAAATTTCGGTTCCGGTTATTCCCTGATGTGTGTATATAGTCTAGTTTTATTTGTTCTAAACATTGTTTCTGTGCAATCCAGATCCGCCACCAAATGGTAATACTTGTGAGCAAGCAGCGTCAGCTTACTAAGAGAACGAATCAATTTCTAATAATTTTTATGCAGGGACGTCGCGAAACTGGAAAGTGGGCAAAACGAGTCATTAAACGACGATTCACTCCGACAAAAAGCTGAGAAATTTCTTGGTAGGACTTTACAAAGTGGTGATCGACAATTTTACAATGACGAAGAGTCCGAAAAAACTTACTCAAGTATATACATATTATCAAATGATTATATTTGTTATGTTGGCCTCTGCGTGTAGGGAGGGATAGATTTTCGAGTTCCTCTTGGATCTCAGCGGATTCCCACAGGTAAATTTTTCTTTTACAAGGTGTGCCTCCAGAACACCCAATGTATATATTTTGAAAACAGCTGTCTATCTTAATAACTGGCGCTTACTAAGACACAGCGCCTGCTACTAATGACAACTGCTCGAGGTATGTTATAGTTCTGGTTGCTTGCTTAAACGGCTCCTGTCATTTCAGGCGTTTACTGTATTTCTACTGATCTCACTCCACCGATTCACTAGTAACTCGCAAAGCGAGAAGAAATGGAGCGAGTGTGGCTACTCTGCGCGTATTAATCATTTTGTCGCTCCAAATATTCAGGTCCCTAGGTCCGCTTAAAGTCCCATAATAGCAATTATACACTGGCAATACAACAGTGACAAAGTTACGGTCATTTTAGTTCTATATCAAACCCGAAGAACTTGTTCTTCCAATGGCCAAAAAAAGTTGAAAAACTTTTGAAATTTATAAATCACAGATTTTAACAAATATAATTTGAACAGTTGCTTTTATCGTATTTAAGACCCCTGAAAATCTAGAGACACATTGATTCACCTACATGCGTCTATATTGGAAATCTGGAGGAATTTAACAATTGTTGGCGTAAAAATTTGTCAAATAACAACACAGCATATGGTGTTAAAACACGGAACCAAACTTGTTTAGCGAATAAATAACCTCATAATTGGATAGTTCACCCCAATTTGTATTTCAATTTTTGTTTTCTCGAAAGGTCATACAATAAAAAATTGTGAAGATCCATTCATCCTGTGAAGAGTTATGACCTCCACAGAGGGATAAAAAGGAATTTTTACGATTTTTGCCGCTACCAAAGTTATAGATGGAAACTTGGTTTTAATGATACAATACTGAATAAAATGAAGCTAAGCTATCTGAATGACAGCTTTCAGTTGTAAATTTTTATATGCAAAAAACGACTACGTACATGTTCTAAAGGCATGAAACAGCATAAAGTGCAGTTGTACATAAAACCACATTACAGCCTAGGTCATGGTTGCTCCAAGTGTCAGGAGGAAATCAAGCCCTCAAGGATTTTCTATTTCCCCCAATGTCGAGTTGGAGGGCAGGTGCTATTTTAACTTTGACATGACGCCGCTGTTATATTCTATGTATATTCCAAGCAGTATAAATTATCACATTAAACAGTTGAATAGTTTGTATGTATATCATTTTATGCGTATGTCTGTGATACGCTGTATTAGAATAATAGGTGAATATGAAGCTGCTGGGAGTAAAATCTTCGGAGGAATTGTTTGAGTACACTTACTTGTTTCACTTGTGTCTATTACAATCGAGCTTAGCCTGGATTCCGAAAACGGCTTCAGTTCCACTGACGCCGGTGAAAAGGTGGGCAACAAATTCAAAGATTCACAGAAACCCGGTAATGAAAATGACATATATAACAACTCCATCTAATAATTTTACCGAAATTCATGTATGTATATTTATTTTTGTGTATATAAATTGGGCAAGTTTTTTGTCTAAGTTCCTTAGGTTTAGATTACAAAATTTTTGACGTTTATAGCCCTATAATGCAGCCGTTCTTTCGACATGAGAAGGTCAAAAAAATGGTAGACCAAAAAGGGTGTCTGGACAACTTAGAGACCGTCTCTTTCCCCTCCGCTCCACCACACATACTCCCATCGCAATTTTCGCCCCCGGTCATGCCCTTGTTCATGATCAGAAGATTTTCCGATCGCTAAATATGTATAATTCAATTCTGAGCGCCGTGAATCCTACGGGTTAGGCGAAGCATTCACAATAGCCATATATTGGTGAAATTGGACAAGATGTTTTGAGGATGACACACAGATAACTTAGCTTTAACTAGGCGTTTTATTCGTGTATCATATATTTTTTCCTAGAATTTTCAACGTTTCTTGCCGCCATGTGGGTAAGTTTCGTCACTGATAACCGTTGCTAGCTGTCAAAATCTGAGTCCATACATAGATCTGTAACATAAGCGCATAGATCTGTAGCATCATCGAAAAACCACGCTTCTTGAAGCGATAATTATTCATAAATTTCGACAGTTACGGCTTTTTAGTCATTTAAGAAGTTAATTTAAGACGATTGTGTATTGTAAGAGGAAAATTGTCCTAACATTGCTTTTAATGTGCTGCTGTGGTATTATTGCCTCTGTGACTTTAAAGATAGATTAGAAAACACAATATTTAGAACCTTGAAATAGTACCGGAGCACAGCCTACCTATAATCGTTTGGTTATGTCGCGTGTGTTATTAAAATGTTGGTTGGATTATCTTAAACATTTAAGGGATTTTAAAGTAACTTTTTACGGTTCAGCGAAGTGTAGAAAATTTTTGGAATGTAGTATTAATGCAATGTAATTTTGGAAGGATATCGAATTACATAGTTAAATCGCAGTGCACTTTTTAATAAAAAGTGTGCCTTTTTCTCTAGTAAATTCTTCAAAAATATCGTTAGGAATCATAGACTCACTTATGTATACTACCCAGTTGTTCTGTTTCACGCAGAACCTTTTTGATTTTCCGTAGCGTTGAAGTTTTTCGTTATCATATTTTAGTTGCCGAATTAAATCGTAAACGAGATCAGATCAAAGAATGGATCCTAAAAAATCGTATTCCATGTACCGATACTTCGGACGATTCATCACATCAGGAAAGTGAATCAAGTGCCGCTGGATTACCTAGCGCATTATGTCTTCTTAACGGAGTCGCAAAACTGCAACCTCCGTATGATTTGGATTCGATTGAATGTGATAATCAAATTGTAATGGCTCGGCTGCGAAAGGTGCTCAAAGCAATGCCAGTACCTCAAGATATAAATGTCCTAAACGAATCTAGCATACAGCATTGTTCTTAGATCTGCGACGGTTACTATGTTGGCAAACAATCTGTTCTTAAACTGTGACTGGAAAAATGAAATCATTGATTTTGAATATATTATTTTTGTGTAGCTTAAAAGTCCCCAGTTAGCTACAGATGCCTGCACCAGGCCTTTTTTAAGTCGTAAGTTGAATAAAACAAAAGTTCGCGTTCCCTGATCTACCATTGGTATTGGCAGTCTCATGAACGAGATCATGGAATGTAATGATGTACAATAATGCAGTATTGCATATGGGTATATTTGCTGGGTTTCGTACATTTTTAGCATACATCAAAGCACCATGTCCAGTCGTAAAGCTGTGAAAGCCTCCATGACTATATAGAAGTGTGCGGCTTATAAACTCGATTATGATTGTGGTTCTACTGAGCACGATCAGTAAATTGCGATGCTAAATCATAACACGATGACCCTGAACACCGGCTGCGCTTTCTCGCAAAAACGTGTCCACCTAGAAACTTAAGGTAAAATTGTGATTTCTGAGCGGACATGAGTTTTAAGGTCTTGACTGTCATCTGGTTAAAAAACTAGATAAGCACACGTACTTAAATTTTACTCATGAGTAATAAAACTTAAATATACTCACGGTAAATGAGCAGTTTTGTATCCATGGCGTGAGGTTTAGTATATATTGACAATGCCATATCCTGCATTTCACCTAGAACGTTCAAGTTTACTTTAGCGCAACGAATAGATCCGTGTTAAGCTACATCGGTTTGGTACAAAATAACATGGAAATTAAAATTTACGATTTTTCGTCACCTTAAACAGTATATATACCATTATATTTTTAAATTCTTAGATAATTTAGCCTCTTGTTTTCACATGGTGGCATTAATATTATATATCATACATGTCGAAGCAGGGGTTTAGGGGAGCTATTGTATGAGACCTCGGAACCCCCTGTTGCTCCGTGCTCCCGGCGCGCGTCTAAGGCGTACGTGAAATTGTAGCAAAATTTGGTAAACAGGATGAAAATTGGCAAAAATGAGTCCCCAAAGGAACGAGGTCTACTTTCTCCACAGCTCCTGAGACGACTTGAACCCGCTTCCCCCGCCAACTCCGGCTACACCCCTGAGAACAAGCAGCGTCTACATGTATGTTATAATATAGTTTTATAGAAAAAGTTGCTAAATTGTTCCGACTCGACGAGTCATTCGCGACATTGCAAAATCTGAGAGATTGTCTTTTTATCAGTTCTTAACTCCTACTTCGGCAATTTATTTTCATTTTGCACAGTACTGGTCAGTCTGTTTGCAGCCGATAAAATTTACCTGTGATCACTTGGCTTAGAGTGAAATCACAAACTGCTGAGTTGTGTTAGCATTCGTGGGTACGTATCGCTGTTGACAAAGAAAGTGAAGGGTAACATTAGGGTAAAACTGTGTAAAACAAACGTTATTTCTTTTATTGTCACATAAAACGATTATAACTAGTAAAGTTAAAGAATTATTCAATCCGCCGAAACAACTTTTTTCGATTTTGTTGTTAACTTTAAGCCAACAATCTGCTTCTATTTGTGTTAAATGGATACTGTTAAGCGGCTAAAATGAACTCTTTGGGCAGTCACCATTGCGAATAATATACTATAGCTACCATGCTATATTGAGGACACACGTTCCTATTAAGTAAACGTATATACATACATTGTCTATATATTAATGGTTAATGTAACCGTTATTAATACTTCCATCATATACCGATATTATCATGCTTATCCATATTGTCTATATACAGCTGTAGAGTATCTGCATCTTGACAGTGTTGAACGGCTTAATTTTGACAGCTTATAAATTTCTAAATATTTGCGACTTTTTTTTCATTGTGGCGGCCTATGAATTCGAATTGTGGAATTTAAAAGCTTTAGAGCGTTGACTAACCGCCATACCAATTCTTTTTCCCTTCCTAGCTAGAGCAACTAGTATTTCTTGTGGGAAATACTTTTTTTATTTAGAAATTATACTAAGCTTAACGACCAAAATTTATTGATTGGTAGGGCGATGTGATATTACCAAGTTAGCTACATACTATCCATGATTTGAGTGGGTTTAGGCTCAAAAAAGTCTGCATTACTGTAACTATTCTTCCATAACGGAAGGTTGTGTGTGTTTCCTACCATTCATACCGCCTGTAATGAAGGCTTCTGTTAGATGTTCACCTTTAGACAATTTACATTTGTAACATAGCGTATTTTGTATCTTGATTACTGAATCTCTCTATAACTTTAATAATTCCGGGAGCATTACAAATTTTTAAAGCGTCCGAATACAAATATATATAAATAAAATTTGTAGGATCATATACCAGGCAGATTTTGTAATGTTAATTTTAACATTATTTCTTATCTGTAAAAAGAACTGTAGCGTAAAGAGCATTGTGGTTTTACACATAACTGTGTAGCCGTTCATTGCAATTTTGTGCACTGGAACATTTAGATTTTGAAAAATCTCAAAAATTCGGCAAAATGAATCTTTGAGAGGTCCGCCGGCCGAGCTGTTGGATATTTCGCACTGGCCGAGAAATTTTATGGCCGGCCAATGAAAAATCCGGCCGGTTCCCAACACTAGATGAATATATGTACATAGTCGAACCCAACGATTATAGATTTATTTAATGTGCTAAAATAAACATCGACCGAATTTTCGCTTAATTTAAATCGATTAAAATTGAGACTTATGCTTAGGCTTAGCATTTTACATATCAATCATTCGACTAAGCTCATCAAAGCTCAAAGTGGTTCGAATGATATATTTATACATTTATCAAGAAATTTTCGGGTAGGTACCAAGGGGTTGGTTCTTTTCCATTGTCCCCCAAACCGCATTTGCCTTTGTCATATTCCGGAAATTTTGCTATTTTTGAGATCCTCGAGACCTCCCGTGATCATTTCGACTAAATAATCGAATTTTTAAAATTTTAGACGGTACCATGGGTCCCCTCTTGTGAACCCAAAAAATTTCTAAATTTCTTTTTCTTGAAAATTGGATTTTTACCTACCATTCGACGCGGCTTGACGAGCTGAATGTAATCCCTATCTGGGGTAAAAAAACTACCCCAGGATATGATAATTCGAAATACCTTGCATCTCAGAAAAGCAAATGCTCTCATATTCTATGTACCTGTTGGGAGATAAGGTACATAAACGCAGCCTAGTGCGCGTTTTTTTCCGTGTGCTCATAAAAAATTTACGATGGAGAACATTATTTTTTAACGACTTTCCCCACCTGGGGTAAAAAATTACCCCAGCTGGCGATGACTTAAAAACCAGCCAATGTTCAATTTATAACAATGAAATACCATTTTTAGCAATTCAGAGTTATTGCTACATCTTAATTATTCATTAATTCAATTGCGTAATTATTCTAACTAAATCATGTTTTCCACCGACACTGATCTTAATATTGAATCTGAGTATGATGAAAGTGATAATGACAGTGAAAATTCACTAGATGACGAAGATCATGTGGAACAGGCTGAATCAGACAGTGACAGTGATAGCGACACAGATGCGGCCGCCAAGGGCAAGAAGGCGACGAAACGATGGATCCGGTGTCCCGGCACATCCCCCTGCGATCCTTGGGGCTCGCTCGGGACGGCAGTGGTCGACAGCGCCACCAGCGAATTTGGCAGTGCGAGCACCACCGCCCAACATTATTCGAGAAAGGGAAGGAATAACAGCTACAAGTCGAGTTCAAACAATTGGTGAAGCCTATAAATTGTTTGTTACGGACCAAATCGTGGATATTGTTGTTCACGAGACAAACCGAAAAGCACAGGCTGAAATTCGTCGGAAAAATGGGAATCGTGGAGGAGGGGCCCCGGAATTGACCTGAAAAGATATAGATGCTGTGGAAATGCGTGGATTTCTGGGTTTGCTTCTGCTGGCAGGAGTCTACAAATCATCACATGAATCGGTTCGTGAAATTTGGGGAACAAATGGGAGGCCAATATTTCGTTCAGCTATGTCAAGGAATCGCTTTGAAGAAATATTGCAGTACATCAGATTCGACAATGCCAATACAAGGCAGGCACGGGCAGTCCAAGATAAATGCGCGGCTTTTCGTGACATTTGGGAGATGTTTGTTTCACGGTTACCTATAATGTACCGCCCTGGCTTCGACCTGACTGTCGACGAGCAGCTCGTGCCGTTTCGGGGAAGTTCATGAAAACGAAACCAGGAAAGTATGGGATAAAAATTTTCTGGGCTTGCGACGCCATTAGCTCGTATCCGCTCAGCGGCGAAATATATCTCGGCAAGCAACCCAATCAACCGCGTCAGATGAACCCGGGAGAAAACGTGAAGCGACTGGTACGCTCGTGGTATGGCAGTGGACGAAATGTGACGTGCGACAACTTCTTCACGTCCGTACCTCTTGCGGAAGATTTGCTGGCGCAAAATGTGACGATTGTAGGAACGCTTCGTAGAAACAAGACTGATATTCCTGGTGAAATGCAGGCGAACGCTGCCCGCGAAGTGTATAGTTCGACATTTGGCTTTGACCGAAATCTCACCATGGTTAGCTATGTGCCAAGGAGAAAAAGGGCTGTTATTTTGCTGAGTTCAATGCATCATGACAAGCGTGTCAGTGAAGATGAAGAGAGGAAACCGGATATAATCTTGCACTAAATAACACTAAATCGGGAGTTGACAACTTAGATCATCTAGTGCGCATGTACAGCTGCAAAAGAGGCACCCGAAGGTGGCCTCTTGCACTGTTCATGAATTTAGCTGGCGTTGCTGCATACGTCGTATATTGCAATCGGTTTCCGGATTGGAACCAAGGTCGTACGCACCGCCGTCGTGAATTTCTGAAAGAACTGGGAGAATCTCTTGTGCTGTCTTTGCAGCAACGGCGGCTTGAAAATCCACAAGCTCTCCAGAAAGGTGCGAAAACGTGCCTCCAATTGCTCGGGCTATACCGACCGGCGGTTCCTGGTCCTGTCGCAGAGTCAAACATGTCAATGCGTTGCTATTTATGTTCGCGTCAGCGAGACAGAAAAGCTACAAAATCGTGTAGTCGGTGTCAACGCGTGGTTTGCAAAGACCATTTGACAGTTGTGTGCAATGGGTGTGCTGTCGAAGATGAACATTCGGACTAATTTTCAAAAATCAATATTTGCTCATAAAACATGGTTTTGCTGTTTACCTATGTATTTTGTGTACATACACTTGATTTTATGGTACTAGTACATGCATATCGTCGAAATTTATTTGGGGTAGAAATCTACCCCAGGTGGGGGTTTACGTATCTAGCTTAAGGTGG
>JASANE010003272.1:0-25932 GCA_030248225.1 Trileptium ribeirensis | reverse complement strand
TTGTACTTGTTGGTGGAATTTGGCACTGTGACTCGTCCATTGAGAAACTCTGGTAGTACCATTTGTCGTCCAAAATTCCAAAAGCCTGCGTTTGACGGGCGAAATCATGCTGCAATTGAAAAACGACACAGCAGCATCCGTTGCATTAATAGCGACTGCGGGGGAAACTATATCTCGGGGAGAGATCCAGACTGCTACAGCAATTTTTTAAAGGATGTAAGCGACTCAGCGTTGACAACTGTAGAGTCGAGAGAATTCCAATGTTGTACTACCCGATGACTGTAGAAATATTTTCGGATATCACAATGGGGGATGTCCTTGGTGGGTTTTAATTTCCAGTTGTGCCCCCGCAGTCCTTCCGTAGCAAAATCGAACAAAGACAATATATTGTAATCCAAGTGTCCGTGGCACATCTGATATAACAAAATCAGATCAGCTCTAAGTCGTCTAGTTTCCAGGCGCTGTAACCCTAGCACACGTAATCTTTCATCGTAATTTAGGCGCTGAAAACCTGGAATAAGCCGAGTTGCTAAGCGTTGAACTTTTTCCAACAAAGCAATGTCTCTAGCATAAAAAGGTGACCACGCACTGGTAGCATATTCAAGTCTGGGGCGAACTAATGATTTAAATAGCAGCAGAAAATTAGTTTTGTTAAAATATTTCATAGAGCGCCTTATTAAATGAACTATTTTTGTTGCAGTTTCTGAGACCTCAATACAATGTTTAGATGGTTTTAATGTTGTAGAGAACCAAACTCCAAGATCTTTGTGGCTAGTTAGGCTAGGTATATTAACGCTATTAATATTATACACACTGTGAGGATTTTTATTACCGTAGTGCATACATACAAACTTTTCTACATTAAAAACTGAACCCCATTGGTTTGCCCAATCATGGGCAATATCAATACTACGTTGTAGATTTGTAAAACAAAGTACGGGATCGGACGTATCAATCTGCTGTATAAGTTTTGTGTCATCTGCAAATTTATAGACTTTAGAAACCATGCCATTATCTATATCGTGTGTGTAAAATAAAAACAAAAGAGGACCTAATACGGATCCTTGCGGAACCCCCGAGGTCACGTTGACACTACTACTAGTAAAGCCACCAAGAACCACGGACTGCGTCCGATTTGTCAAAAAGTTATTAATTATGTCAAGCAATTTACCAGTAACGCCATAGGCCTGTACCTTCAAAATCAGTTTATCATGCGGAACCTTATCAAATGCTTTAGCGAAATCCATATAAATTGCATCAACAGAATTTCCTTTATTAATACAGCCGGTCACAAAATTTAAACAGTCAATTAACTGAAGTACACAAGACTTACCTTTAGCGAAACCGTATTGGCTGGAACTAAACAGATTATTTTTATTTATATAATTAACTAATGCATCCCGTATTATCGTTTCGAAAATTTTTGATACAGCACTTGTAAGACTTATAGGACGAAAATTTGCTGGATTATTCAGGTTACCTTTTTTATGTATCGGTATAACACTTGCTATACGCCAATCTGAAGGGATTTCTCCACTATCGATAGCCGACTGAAAAAGGTAACATAAGTGTGGTGCAATAATAGAAGAACATTGTTGCAGCATGCTGTTTCTAACACCGTCAGGACCTGGTGATGCGTCAGATCGGGATTTTCGTATGACCTTAATTACGTCAGCCGGGGTGAAAATTACGTTAACAATTGAGTTATTAGTTTTCGCAACAACCACTTGGGAATTTGGCACATTTTCGGACAACACTGATGCGAAATACTTGTTGAATGCCTCAGCAGACTCAAGTGGATCCTGAGTTTTATTACCTGCTGCATCAATTATGGACGTTACTGTAGGGCGACTTTTTATTTTAGAGTTTACATACGACCAGAAACGTTTAGGTTGGTGTGTGATTGTATTTGAAAGCCGCTTCTCATAGTTATACATAGATGCTTTGCACTGTTCAAAAGCCACCTGCGACGGGATCTTGGAACTTGGAATCTGCGCCATGATGCAAGGGTACGACTACGCTGGTATTGTCGGTAACAGTTTTTCTTGACTTTTAGTGTTGACCAGCACTGAGCATCTGCCCAAATGGGACGACGGATTTGCTCGTTGATTGGGACAGTCCTGGAATGCTTCTGATACGTATTAATTAACAAATCTCGTAAAAATACCCATTGGTCATTCACGTCACCACTCAAAGGAAAGTTTATCAAAAGGGAACCAAGCTGTCGTCTAAAATTTGACCAATTTGTATTTCGATATCTGGTTTTAAGCTGATTAACAGTCTTTTTGTGGAAACAAGAAACATCGAAAAAGACTCCCAGGTGATCAGAAATGCCTGTACCAATTTTTACGTTACGTATTAAGTACTGCTCATTACTAAAAACTAGATCTAACACAGACCCAGCACGAGTTTCATTTGTTACATGTTGAAAGAGACCAGCATTTCTGATAGCCACGATGAAATCGTCACACTGCTTTGGCCACGTCAAGTCGTCCCAATTTACTAAGTAAAATAGGTATGCTATCCTATTTTATTAAAATATGACATCGGCTGTAACAATATGTAACAATTGTTATAGTTATGTCTCATGAAACATGTTTTGCTACTATATATACCTATTCTTTATGTATTGATTCACTTGTGTTGCTAGCTGGCTTTCCTACGGAGGGGGGCGGATATTTCAGCCTCCCTTCAGCAACCCCATTTCAGGCCCTCCAGGAATTTTTTGGCTTTCCCCCGGTTCAGCCCCCACCCCGTACTTTTCTGCACGATTATACTATAGCCAAATTTTCTCTTCGTGCACAAAATACGCCATTTTTTCTTTATGGGACTCAAAAATCCCTGAATTTTTAGTGTAACGTTTTGCGTTTTCCAGTCCTACACAGATCGGCTGGGGGTCCTCCAATGCGACCTGGGGGAAACCGAATTCATCATCCCTAAGGTGGTACCATCAATTACGTTTGGAAGCCCCAGTTCGGTTCCCCAAGTAATTTGGAGCCAATTTGAGAAAGCCAGACTAGTGTAAACTCAAAACACTTATATATAATTTGTGAATGTATTAATTATAATAAACTATAATGGTTGAGTATACTCATCAAATTCACGGCAACGCATCCATAGACCCATCTATTGAATATAGCAGTGTAACGACACAGTCGTGCCCAGAAAAATAAGCAAACTTTTCGGCAGCTGTGAAATTGCTATTGGCGAACCGTTCGCGAAAAATTGTTGTTATTTCTGAGTGCGGCTGTAGCACGACGTACGATAGAAGATTTTGTCCAAACAGGGAGCGTGGGGTTTACGAAATTTTCTCTAATGTCATTTAGCCACAAAAATAGGCTTCGACAGCTATAATTCATGTTGTTTGTGGATCTTCGAAAAAGTAAATAACTGTGGTGTCACATTTGCAATAATTTTTTCTTATCAGAAATTGTAAATGCAGTCGCGGAACGACTAATTTCTTGTTTTAATTAAGGGAGTTCCAATATTTTAAGTTTTATATATGACTTTTGACAGATGTCGGATATAAAAATGGGCATTTGCTCTATAAGTCTACGTCTATTAATCTCTGCGAAACCCGTAAAGATTACGTAGTGGCCTGACCTCAACGAGGGTACCTCCACTTTCCAAATCTCCCGTTCTCATCAAATGTACCGCCATGTTTCGCCTCCGCGCTTGCGCGAAACCCATTACGTATGCTTAACTAAACCCATTATTTGTTATATTGTAATACCAACAAATTTAGCTTAGTTACAGCATGAGCAGTTTTCTTTAAAGGGGATGTGGTTCTGTTCTGGTTAATACTGATGTACGCAACTGTTTTTACAATCTGTGTTTTATCTCAAGTTTGTGATTTGGAGATATCATTGATGTGGTGATATTGCTTTCTGGCTACATAACTATTACATATTATGCGCTAGTTTTTCAAAAGTTTAAATAAGCTTGTATTATTGCAGCTGAACGTGGGCCAGAAAAACGCAAGATTAAAGTGATCGATATTGATAAAATAGACCCTTCTATTCTTGGCTCATCTGATGACGAAGATGACGAGGATTTTCATGGTATGGTAAGACGGAATTTTACACGCAAGGACACACATTACACAAAGAAATTTTGCATGTTCAATTCAATATTGCACCGCACAGTACACATAATGGGTTAAACCACTGCTATAGGTATATCCTTGTTTTGTTCTTCTAAAGATGATATGAAAAATCCAACTGAATTATATAGGGGAGGGCCTTCAGGTATTTTGACATCTCCGCTTGTTCGCAGTTCATGCCCTATCCCACGATAAATCCTGTTGTCTCTCAACTCTCCTGCGCGTCTAAAAATTACAAATTTTTTGGCTGATAAGTTGAAAAATACACGAAGTTTTTTTATTTGGCTAAAAAATTCCAGTTGCGGGGCTAAAATCACTAAAAGTACCTCTTTTTTTAAGTAATTACAGTTACAATCATCAATGTTAAACATTTTAGGTTTACAGTTCTCTATGATCCCCAGTTCAACGGAGGACCCCCCAAATGAACTGGGGGAATCGCCTCCGGTTATTTTCAATTCCGCTAGTTCCGAACTATGGACCTCCAGGTCATGTCCCCGGACATAATTTTATTATTTTGGAGAAACTAGCTATATACATATCCATGCTACCTGTACACGCAAATTTGTTGTGTGGTCTTAAAACTGATCACAGTGTATTTAAAAAGTACCAAATGTTTCAAAAATACGTCAAAAAAACCAGTGCAAAAGAAATTCTTAACTGGAATATTGGATCCAGGAATTTTTTGTCGCCTGCCGGGTTCAAAACACGATTTTCACCACAACAGGTTTCGTAACACCGAGCTGAATCTTTCGCGGATGATCTCGGTGATCACTGGTTGCTAATAATATCCTATTTGTATTTCGTCACACAGGATTTAATTACTCGCCTTATGTTATACATTTCACGGAGAGAAAAGACTGTATCACGTCTAATGGCACACTGAACGTTATGGTTTTATAATTTTAGTAAGCTTACGTCACAACCTTACGGGATTTCGTTGTATAGCTTTTTAAAACTAGTGAGCGTCAGAGTGGCAAACAAAATTGAAACATGTAAAAAAGAAATTTTTTGGTTGCGAGAACAAAGACGATTAGTTTCAAACATTAACTGGATATTTTATTATATGTTGTATATCGCGTTTAGGTAGTGATTTGACTAGTGATTCCGAAGACTTTACCGGTTCATCATCAGATAGCGGTTGTAGTGGTAATTACATTTGCTTTGCCGATAGTTTTGTTTTATTGTGGTTTAGAATTGTTTGAAATTCGATTGCTATTAATCCGGCCATTAGTAGTTGTGCGTTAGGCTAAGAACTTGCCAGGTTTTTGAATTCTAAACGTGTCAGTGTATGCAATAACGATTCAACTTTATAATCAGTTATGTAGACTTAAATATACAGTTTACGTAACAACCCATCATCCTTGCCTATGCAGTGCTTCAAAATGGGCCCGATAACACGAACGTATCTCGATCGGTTAATTAGTTAAGAATGGTCCTTTTCGTATATTTCAAATCAATGCCCCTTTAGAAAACGGGTTGGACACTATTACGGAACCCGGGAAAGCGTTGCGTAAATGCTTTATAGGTAGCCACATAGAGCCTGAATATATCTGCAAAATGAACCTGATTATTATGTGCACCCATTGTAGAGATATATACTACTAAGAACTTGTTTTTTTTTTGGATCCTCTTTAACCCAACCCTTGTGCATACTGCCCATTTTAACGGGGGAAGGAGTCGCAATTATGTTTCGCTTGTAACTAAAGAGTAAAATTAGAGATCTCAAGCTTTCGTTTGAGCTTAGTGCGCCAGGAATGCCACAAGAAAAATTCACAAACTTCCAGTCTCCAATTTCACCAAATGAAAAATAAGTGTGCTTGAAGTAAGTAAATTAGGTTTAGTTGTCTGTGTCTTGGTTCCCGCATTTACAAGGAAATGTGGATGCGAATCGCTCCATGGAATTAAGAATTGTAAAATTAGACTGAATGTTTGTCACTGTCCATGCTTTAATTATATGAGGATAGGTCTCAATTGTACATAGTGCATGCAGCCATCCGTATTCTGTGAAGGGCATTTTTCAAAATTTCATCTCCCCAAATTTTGTGCAATTTTAAGCTTCACGTTGCATTTTACCTTGTGTCCCGTACCTCGCCTCGCTATTCCATCATTCTCGCCAGTTGCTGTATAAAAATGGCTTACAAATTTAGCTATAATTAGTACTATCACGCGCATTTAAACATTATCATGGCTCATCTGGGCACACTGTACAATACACCCTTATACTGTAGGTATCTTACTTGACTAACCGATGATGAATTAAAACATTTTAGTCTTTGTTCTTTAAATAACATAAACCATAGTCATCCTAACATGTTGCATGTATATTGGGGTTTTTTGTATGCTTACAAATTATAGAAATTCTCTCGGTGTGTTGTGAGTCAACTCTGTCCTTTTGGGATCGCTGTTACGCAACATAGCTATTTACTAAACTTCGAAATTAAATAGTTTGGTATCAATTCTTGTAATGCTTCAGTGTGCATTATAACGTAGTACTTAGTATTTTTATGACGCCTGTGAGCACGCACTGAGCAGCGTCAATTCTCCGAGAGACTTCTCTCTGTGGACAACACAGCATGTATTAGAAAAGTAATATTATATTTTCCATTGTACACATATTTGTTGTCGTATTGCTTTCGCTATTAAAACTGCATACGTGGATTAATGCAGTAGGTATCTCGCAAATCGTTTAAAAAAGCCATCCGTTGAGTAATATTAGCAATGTAGTTATTGTTCACTGTCAGCGACGGGTAGCCGAGCGTGTGTGGCTGGTCAGTCTACGTCTAATGGTTGTTCTGAGGTTACCATTTGAGCTTCCTGTTGCATTACTGTCAACCGCAACTTTAAGCGATATGTGACCGACATTTTCAGCACAATTCGAGATCTCTTAATTTTGTCCGATTGTTAAACAGACGGAAAATTCTGAATTTATCCAATCACAACTCTCAAGAAAATCTAGTATATATTTCTAACAGCTATTTGGGTGTTGGAGGACCATAACGCTTGTCCTATTAGTTTCATACTACGCAAATACCAATGCTTTTATTGTATTCAGCAACTTCGAAAGCATGTAGACCTATTCTTGCCCGCTACAGACAATGAAAAATTGCCAATATTTGATTTTCTCTTTCAACATGGAAGATTCTTAGCCCACTTCATCGCCCGATTGTAATGATATAAGAAATGAAAAATCCGAAGTAAAGCCATATCTATAAACTTTGGCTCATACCTCTAGTCGGCACCTTTGTTAAAAATAAGTTTTCGATAACAAAGTTGTATATTTCTACACCGCTGTCTATTTTAATCCGACGCCACGTGGACGAGCTGTCCTAACTTATAATGTGGAAGGGCCGCATAGCCAACATAATAACATTTCAATCACATTTATGTTTTGTGCTTTTTGAGTAGGAAATTATTCGAGCAGTTCAGACAAAACCTACATGCCACGATTATTGCGTGTCACATAAAACGATAGTTTATGCGTGATACAGACATATATAAAAATAATTTTATGCACAAGGTCACCATTTGAGAGAATTTTACTTATTTCACTAATAATATGTGCTCTTCAATAGTCATTGTGAATATTTTTCTTATATTTCGCAGCTCATGGTAATGCAGCATCCGATAGTGAGGGTAGTAGCAGCAGCGAAGAAGAAAAAGAACGATCTAAGTCAAGCGAAAAAGATGACGGTAATAAATAACACCAAACTCTGGTATAATTTTGTGCCATATTTAGCCATAGGTTTTAACATAGTTTTATCACTGTTATAATAACGTGACGCGGTCATAGTTTAGTGGTCATACCAAGACGCCAAACAGTTAGGTCGCGTGTTCGGTTTCTGTGTGTCGCTTTATCGTTTTAGAAAAGAGACAGAGACTATGCTGCAACTGTGTACTGCCTGTAAAGCGAATACCGGCAAGCTTGCTGGGAAGGCAAACGGTGAAAATTTCGGTTTCGGAATCGACATACTTACCTTCACATTACGGAACGTGGCATCTACCACCAGCCCCAATATAACTTGACGAATATTGTCAATGTTTTTTCAATAAGATTGCAACTCTGAAAATGAAATAATACAGAGTCTACAAGAAGTTAGTGTTGATATTTGAAAGAATGTCTGAAACGTACGAACATCTGAAAGGAATGACTGCCGTATAATTAGAGACAGTGGACTAGTACATTCGATTACATGTATTATAACAATCAAATTTAGACGTACGGTCAAACAGATTTAATTATTTCATAAAGCTTTACAACTCCATTCGGAGACTTAAACATATCTGCAAAAATGTGAATCTTGTCTTGTGCAGAAACGGTCATATTTTTTGTAGAAATCAACTCTATAGTTAATTATTACCAATCAGTTACAAGCTCATGGAAAGCAGGTTATTGTTTATCCGTATCTTTCATTTTTTGAACATCCTTTTGCTGATCTGCTGGTTAGTGGCATATGTCGCGTCTGACCTGGCGCAGAATTAAAGTTTGTAATATTAGCTTTTATTAATTCTTGATTGGACTCTGCAACAGTGAAATTAAATTTTATAACATTAGCTTTTGTTAATTTTTGATTGGCCTCTGAAACAGTGAAATGCAATTCTACAACGTTAGCTTTTATTATTGTCCTTGAATGACCTCTACAATAGTGAAAATATTTGGGCATCTATTTTAACTTTCAAATTTTATGCTAATCACAAAAGCTTAGTTAAATCGAAAGCTTCGAAATATACTAAAAATTGAGTGATATAGTAGACATAATTGTTGATTTTTACACATTGCACATGGAAATCATACGTAGTCGTGTCTTTCCATAACCTTCCGAAAAGTTGGTGAACTTGGAGAGGGCCATGTATATTATTTTGACAACCCCAAAATGGGGCAATAAAATTTTGTTTTATACATACGGCACACATTTCTCTATTTTCAGTGACTTGTAACTGTCATACAAACGGGGTAATTTGACTAGCATGGAGCGTGCCACCCTCACTGTGGGCATACTTAACACTAAATTTGCTAAAGCAATGTAATACTATATTCCAGAAAGACGCCTAGCCATGGATCGTTGTTCTCTGAAACCTACAGATATTCAACTTTGTCAACATAACCATGTGGACAATATGTGCGATACTTTTTCAATGGTTCCCGGATTCCTGCGCGATGAAATTTCGGCCGGAAATGTGTGGTTGCCGCCATCGTTCTCAACCGATTTTCTTGTGTATTATGAGCAACGCGAGGAATCAATATGTCAGACTGCTCAGAAGATAATGCGACTTGAGAACGCATGCCGGAGTCTCACACAGAAACATAATGATGTACGTGCCTAATCTCAACTAGTAGCGTAGGGTGTCAATACACGAAAATACGCAGTTTTTCCAACTACGTGCACCAAATTGGAGGAAATGTACCGTGTTGTATCGAAGCCTGAGCTTTATTTAAATGAAGATACATTATAAGTGTATTTAGTAGCAAACATTTAGTGCCCTATCTTACTACTTTGGCTATGTCCAATCTAAAGGTCCGACGTAGACAGGGCGAATGGATTTGTATTCGTTTGCGAATAATATCCTGTGGCGCTTATACGGCTTTTATTACACAGCAAAGCATCGGCATTCCTAAGTTTCAAAAGGATAAAATCAACAATTCGTGTCAGTTTTATGAGAATATGTGCACGAAATCATTGGAGCAGCGCAAGTCAAAGGTCGATGCATAGTTAAGTTTCAAAAAACTCTGAAAGTTCATCAATCCAGTGACGTATGACTGATTCAGAGCAAACCAATTAATTTTTGATTAATATTAAACATTATTATTTGAAGAAACTTCGCTCATTACACTCATTCAGTAGTAATATTTTGCTTTATATATTTTATATTAAGTATACTGCTGTTGACAGCTTCTTGAAAAAAGACTGTTTGTCTTTTTTCAGCTGTGCCTTCTTTTTGTTATTTCTAATTCTATTTCAATTCTTCAGATGGACATACATACAGAACATGTTGAAATTATATATAGTTGTTAAAAACCACAAGCCAGTACATAATAAGAAAGTAAAAGTTTATTTATCGTCAAGGTTTCCTCTTATAAAATATATCCATTCCTAATACGGAATTTGCTGCCGGTTGAAGTACAATACCGGGCAGAAGTCTCCATCCAAGCGAGCAGTTTAATAACATGTTTCGTGCAGCGAGTGAGCGGTAGTTGTTAACGGGTAGACTGTGCTGGTCCAGCTCAGGCAGAAGAAAAGATCATAGGCTTTTTATAAGCAGATTTTCACGTATACAGTGTTTGTGTAAAAATGGAAGTCAGTTTTTAGCATGGGTAAGCAAACCATGGCTGTCAACTTATGTATATTGAGTATACTCTTTGAAAATAAGCAAAGCGGAACATGGACATACTTCGTTCGAGATAACCGCTAAAATCATGTAGCTACTAAACAATGAGTTGGCAGAATCTGCCTGGAATTATGGCAGACTATATGGCAAACTTTGATTAAATTTTGCATTACGCAGGCAAAAGGATGATTTTATTTTTATTATTACAAAAATATTTTACGTGAAAACTCAAAATAAGTGCTTGAAGTTGTCATTTGAGCTGAATGCAATATTTACCAGAATTGTGCATGCTGTTTTGTCATGCGATAAAAAGACGATATGACAGTTTACGGACACTAGAAACGACGTACCATTTAGAGACTGATTTTTGCGACTTATGCATTACTGTTGTGTTTTTATTTAGCAAACGTTTGAATGTTGTCGATTTTTCAAATGAAATTTATGTTGTATTTCAGTCAACTGCAAATAATATGGCAGAATTGGCTACAGCTGCAGGTATTACGAATAATCGTCGTTGTACAACGCTGTCGGGCTTAATTCACACTATGCTTGTGTATGGATCATGCCTTCGCATTCTTGGTTCTTCGTTTCATTCAAGATTTTTGGAATTTCCCCAGGAACTGTTGAGACCTATCGTTGTTAGTACCAATGCTGTGAATTTTGGTGAAAACTGCGCAAATGCTAAGCGTATGTGTCGAAAAAGATCTAGTCAGAGTGCTCAAAGCGCTAACGCCACTATGAACAATTCAACATTCCGCAAAAATAATCGGAAATCGTCCGGTCGAAAGGAGGAGCCATCAAATTCTGAGCTCGGAGCAAGCAGCATCAATTCCGGACAGGGCAATATCTCGTCAGTAGCACAAACCATAATAAACAACAAGGGCCGGCCGCGTCAACTGCCACACGATAGACAGTTGACACCTGTTGCAACTCGTTTGTCTGAGGACGAAATTTTAAAGACAACAGCTAGTTCAAATTTCAAGAAATTGTCTAATTCGAAGGTTAGCCTTATTTATTGACAATGCCTGATGCTAAGTTAATATATTTTATTGCAACATAATAATGTTCACGAATTCCAATGTTATGGAACCAATATTGAGCACTTGATATTGCTTCACACCTATTATGTTTGTTAAAAATTTCATCCTATGATGTGTAACAATGCTAAGTGCAATGACTGAAGTGATTTTACTGGAGCTATTGTATGTATGTATATTATACATAGTTGTATGGGTATTTTACTTTTGTTTGATTTAGACCATTTAAGCTTTTTACTTTTTGTCAACCGTTTTAAAATGGAACCTATATTGTGTTTTAACATAGGTCACTTTGTGGAATTCAGGTTTCAGTTGTGCATTTCAGGTTTTTCCAACAGTACGCGCCAGATATCCGGCCCATCCACGGACGGTCCTCCAGGATTTTCGAGCTCCCTCTAGGATTTCGGCGGATCCGCCCCTCCCCAGGTAAATTTTGGCTTGACCCCAGGTCTACCCCCGCACCGCCATGTATTTTCAGGTCACATCAAACATGAATAAACGGTTATAACAAAATGCAATACTATTGCTAATATTTCGAGCATTTATGATAAACTCCTAAGTAAAATGACTCGCATTTCGAGCAAACGAGTTTTGGAGATTGGAGACTATTAAAATTAGTTAGTAACAAATTCTATTTTTAGAATACATTTGTTTTGAGCGAGTCGCTAGTTAGAGACAGTCATTTTTGGGAGTGCTGTAGTTTAAATTGCTTTTTTAATTTTATATTTTCAAGCGGTGAACTTATATACAGCACTCCGCACATTTCATCTCGCCTTACGAGCGAGTAAGCGAGCGAAAAAAAAACAAACAAAAATTTTATTTTCTCACGAGCAGGTCGCCACCAAGCAACAACAAAGCAGCGATCAATGGCGACGAGTACCGTGCGTAAATTATTAGTCTATTCTTTTGGCACAGGAAAAGTTTTTGGGTACATTTCAGTGGCAAAAATCGATTATACATGATGTGGTTTTCACTGCAACGGTTTTTATCTAAGTATTAGCGAAAAGCATTAGGGCGTTTTGAAACGAATTAATACTTGTATGGAATTCGGACGAAAAACAATCGTAAAGCGAAATTAAGATGTGCGGTGATACTACCTTTCTTACGCTACGTCTGACTACGCTTACGTCTGAACGAATCTTGTAATTAGTGTTTTGTCGCATCTGCATCCGTCTACTTCACTTTAAATTATCTGCTTGGTGATATCTTTCTACTGGTGTCACACCTCTACATCTCCTTGGCGCCAACTGCGGTGGGTGTGTAGCTTATCGAAACTGATAACAATGTCTGTATATAGTATAGCTCTATCAAAACAAGTGGGAGTAAATACTATTCATAACAGTAGACTGCACTACCGCTTACATTTCTTTCCGGTTTCATATATGCTCGGAACTCAATAGTGAACGTGCGAACAAATTTTGGCTTTGCATCTGACCCTGCTCCTCATCATGGTCTGAATGATATATATAGTCGCGACCAGAAATAAGTGCAAATTAAACGAAATTTCGATCGTTTACGATTTTTGAGCAATTAAATATATTTTCAACATTATAAAATTTCTATTAATTTCGATTAAACCAAATTTCGCTGGATTGCCATTAAACGAAGTTTCGATTAATTGCGATCTCGATTTCGATATTTTTTTTGCGCTTATTTTTAGCCGGAACATTTTTTGATAAAAATATTCGAAATTTTTGCACATTGATTAAAAATCCAAGATTTTAAAAATTAAAAACGTACCAAAAATGAAAATTTGCTTAAATCATCTGTTCTGTCCACAATGGGGTGCTGTTGATCACGCTTTTTAAATTTCCTATGTTTGCGCATGTTCGCTACATGTTTACCCCCTATCTCCAAACCTTCATGTCGCAGAAAATTCGTAATTAAAAATGTCCTGAACATATTTTTGTGTATTTTAATTGAAAAGGAGTGAGCGAAGTTTTCACTGAAGGCGCTAAAGAGAAAAATCCTGAAAATTTATTTTCTCTCTGTCACTGTCACTCATAAATAATCTTCGGATGGATGGATTTCTATAAATGATTTTATTCGATAGTAGAAGGGAAGACCGAGTTATTTGGTTGAACGCGGATAGCTCCGAACCAATATTACGGATTAAAACGGCAAAAACAGGTTTTTAGAGCTCTTGCTTTACAAAAGGTTAATGGATTTTCCACGTGCAATACGTTTCACCGTCGCATGGTAGATACTAGTTACTGCTATTTCTAAAATCTCTTGCTTTTTGATAAAACGTTGTATTAAATACATTCTGAAAATATACAAATTTTGTAGCATCTATATATTAATGGCGAATGTGTTGTGCTTCCCCTACTGCTGCTGCTCCTTCATGTCGCCCATTCAGATATAACAAATAGAACACGTTTTACTTGCCTTTGATACGGCGAAAAAGCTATTTTGAAACAAATTCTGACAAAATTTGCGAAATTTTTGGCTCCACAATTGAATTTTAGTGCAAATATTGATCAAATTTTATGTACTTTGGACCGATTGGAAACAAAAATTTTTTTCGAAGAGGTGGTGAATCGGAGGGAACCAAAATTTTTTTCAGGGCATGAACCGGGGGCAGCTGTTCTCAACCAGGGAGAACCGAAAAATACCAGGGCCCGCCACCGCCCCCAATTTGGAGAGCCCAGTAATTTTCGTTTCTGCGGTACCGGTAAGGACTTATGGAGATTCAATGTACCCTCAGAAGGCACCACTTTTTGTATTAGCTTCAGAGGTTAAAAAATCGAACAAATGTGGATATTGTCATATAAGGTAAGTTGATTCGATTGGAGGGGTTAATTTGCCTGTTGAGTCGATTGGAATAGTTAATTTTCGTCTATTATGGTTCCTGTAAAGAGTTATGGGAGGTCAGGATACATCAGAAGGGTACCACTCCTTACATGAGCCTGGTGGGTCCAAAAATCTAAATAATGAATGCATTCTGATATAATTTCATATTATTGTAATTTGACACACTGAGTCGATGATTGGAGTGTTTAATTTTCGTCTTCGCCGTACCGGTAAAGAGCTAAGGAGGATCAGGGTATCCTCACAAGACAATCAGCATTAGCACCAACTTCAGTGTCCAAAAATTGAACAAATAATGAGGATAGCGTTATACTGGGTGCTCCAAATTGGGGGCCCGGCATTTGTCGGCTCCGCCTGGTTCAAAACAGGTGCCCCACTAGCAAAATTTTAGGCTTCCCTCTGCCTCTTCGCAAATTTTTTGTCTTCAATCGGTGCAGAGTGTATACAATTTGATCAAAATTTCGTTCTAAAGCCAAAAATTTTGCAAATTCTCTCAAAATTTTCTTCGAAATCGCCTTTCTTCTCCACTAAAAGCGTTTAGCAGTGTTTCTGACGCGATTTTTAACCGTTTTTCTCTTGAAAAAGTGCCCCCTGGCAAAATCTGGCGCCCCACGGTTCGGAACCAGGCCCCCGGTTCGTGCCCCTCGCAAAATTTTTAGCGAATGGTGAGCCCAAATTATAAAAGATAATTTGACCAGTGGTTAATTTTCTATGAGGTTTCGGTAAAGAGCTATGACGCTCATGTTATCCTCGCAAGGGCACAGCTCCTATATAAGCCTCAGTGATCTAGAAGTCAAAATAATGAAGTTTCATTTAGGGTAATTTCCTCCGTGGCGTGTCGCTGCAAAGTTTCAGTTAGTATTATATGAAAATAATTTCCTCACTTTAAAATTTCGCCTGAAAATGAACATGTCCACAATGCTTCAAACCACGTTTCGAAAGGATATGCACAGACCAGGTCATGTAAATCAATCTACGTTGTATTTGGAAGGATGTCAGTGAGTAAAATATAGCAATATATTTCTCTAATATTGACATTGTAAATTACTTTATTTGATAATAAGGCATGCTATTTTGCAGGACACTTCAGTGCTTCGTGTATGCGCCTCATGTTCATTGTCGGCGGATCAGCAGTTACTTGCACACTGCGATACCTGCCAAAAATATTATCATATCGCCTGTTTGGATCCACCTTTGAAGAAAGTCCCAAAGAAGACCACCACGTACGGTTGGGAATGTTCAAATTGTTCATATGCATCGTCAAGTGACGTCGAGGCCAATAATTCTGATCTAGGTTTCGCTGCCCCTTGTTCGACCAAACGTCCAAGAAAGATAAACGTTTTCTCTAATCCAAAGGTTGATCTCACAAAGCCGCGACAGTTGAGATTGTGAGTTTAATATTGGCAAAATAACTATTCATTACATAAAGTGCGAAGATTCGTTAAACTGTATACGGCACACACTGATTGTGTTCCTGCGTAGTCTGATATTTATCGCACATTGAATACTAGCGAGGACTTGAAGAACCTCAGTAGATGGATAATGTCAAGTTCCTACCCGCCAGCGTATCTTATGTAGTTTCCCTCTTAGCTTATCGTATGTCGCATTATCCCCTGGTGTGTAACGTTTTGTCATAAGCCAAAGGCAAAGATATAACTTAGCCTAATTTTCTGTGCAAACACTTTTAAAACCAAAATCATAGAAATGTTTACAAAACGGGATGTATTGCGGCATAATGCAAATCATTTTAAAGAAGCGTTAAACCATGTGTAAACATGTTTCGAGTATAGTTAAATTCTGTACATTGGAGGAGTTAACTGTAAAGTTAATTATTAATAAACTGAAACCATGTTTCGTGTTCCGTACAACGTAATATAAATAGAAGATTATGAAATATATCGCTACATAAACATGCATTACTACGGCAGTTATTGTTGACTCCATTTAAACCTTACTGCTGTTAAGTCTCTTAATGGAACATTATGTGTTGGTATCATGCCAAGTTTCCTCGCACCACATAACTTTAGTGAGGACACTTGACATGGGTATCGTACAGTATTCGCCACAATTGATTGTCGGCTTACGAATGGGCAAAAAAAATTATAAAATTTAATAATAAAAATATTTTCCCACGGGCAAGTTGCCAGCAGATTCCAATTGTGGCCACTACCGAAGGACAATAATTTGATGTTCAATTATTGTGTTGTTGAGTAGTTGGAGTTTACAGTGCGCGGCAGAAATAACCGTCGCATTTAGAGCGAGGGAGTGGTTCGCTCGAGATTTGTAAACTATTTAAACTAATAATAAATTCTATTCTTAGAGCAAATTAATTTCGGGCGAGTGGCGAGCCAGCGACAGCCATTTTTGGTGGATACTGGGCATGTTTACAAAAGTTGGGAAACGTGATTACCTGGGCGCATCCCTTTTACCATACCAGCGAGAAAAACCAGTACAATATATGTAAATTAAAAAGTTTTGTGATCCGATGCGCATTTAAAACTGTTTTTGTAGTTTTGTAGCTTATATGCAAATGATCAGCGTTTTATGTCGTAAGCGTACTGATGACAGCTTCTTTTGAAATGTGTGACAAAGGTATAACGAGAACCGTGTAATCCGCGCGCTGCTCAGCCCCATCTTGTTTCGGATGTAATCTCCAAATGTCATGAAGTGTGGCATAGAAGGAATTTATTTCATCCCGACCACTCTGGGTTTGCTGGTCGACGCCGCTAAATAACATTTTAGAACTGAACTGCCAATAGTACAATGCTCTCCAAAAATAACTGTCGCTCTCTTGAACGAGGAGTTTGTTCAAGAAATAGGGTATGATATTAATTTTAATAGTTTAGAAATCTCAAGCGACCCATTCCTAATCGCCTCGTTCACCAACCACCCGAAATGCCAGTCATTCCTGGCTCGTGTTACTATATGAAAATTTATGGCTTTCACTCCACGATTGATTCGAAAGTGATGACCAATTATTATTCTACATTCTTCTACAAACGAAATGGCCACAAACATAATGTGTTGTTTTGACGGTGGTACTATTACTCACATACATCTTATTTATACATTATATGTATTTTAGTTTATAATTAACTGTTCGAAATAATATAGCATCAGCGTTTTTACACAGTTACATGTTTTTTGAATATGGATAGGAATCCTGGCAGCAGCGAAAACGTATGCGATATTTTTTGGTCATTCGAAATAATCTATCTAAATGTACTTTTCAGTTTTATTCCTTAACCTGTCTCATATTTAAACACTGTTAGTAATATTTTATAGTGGATCCAATCCTGGTAACCGATTGTTGCCCAAGTTCATTTTGAAGCCTACAAGGGTAAAGAAACGCATCAAAACCGAATTTGCACGACGTGGCCGCAAGAAAAAACCTGATAACAAGAAATTATGCCGACCCAAAATATTAAAACAACGATAACTAACACTTCACAGGAAGTGATGAGTTTTGCCGTACATTGACAAATATTTAATTATTCTCGCCGCCCTCGTATCTGGAGACGAAGCTATTGGTAATAATATGACACTCTGGTTCTCCATGAATCCTTCAAGGACGCGTCTTCATGTTTTGTATTCTTTGCTATGTTGCATCCTCTTATCGAGAGCTACAGCTTCGTTGGTTTCGTCTAGCTATAGTAATCACCAAAAATTAGTTTCACCTCTCAAACGAACGGCCATCGAACAGAAATCATACAAAATTAATTATTTTCGAACAGTTTCGAACATATTAAAAAACGCTTCAAAATTTTAAATACGTCCAGAAGACATTTCGTACAAAATTTTGAATTATGCGCGAGTAGACTTAATCTGCGCCCGCTGACTATTCTATTTTGTTATTTGGAAAAAAAACTGTGTTACCGAAATCTATCAACTCAAGCAAAAATTTGCTGCTTTCTGTTCGCGAACATTAAAATTGTTTGCGAACAAAATTTTATTGCTTTTGAGTTCGCGAATATAATGATAAAATACAGAACCTTTTCGTTTATGCCGTCGCATTTACATTGAATTTGTTCGCGAACTGGGGCGAAAACTGAGTGAAAAGTAATAATTGTCGTAGAACTGTTATTGGCCGATTGAGAATCACTACTTCTGGGCTAGCAATGAATCCAATCCCCTTTCTTACTTGTTCGCTGACAATGCATGTGGATTCACCATCGGGTTTTACGAAGTAGGATATTTGGTGTACGCAGGTTAAGTTTAGTTGCTCATTTATCGAGCGAACATCGAACGAACAGCACTCATTGCTGGTGGTTACAGTGGTAGCTATGTTCGAAAGTTTACCTTTGTGGCCATTTAAGACTGGAATAAAGGGGGGTTTTATGTGTTAAAAATGACGTAACGTTATATTATGGTGCAATGTTGTGTTTCGGAGATGTAGAAGATGTTTGAGGCACCTGATTTGAAAACATCGATATAATCGCTTAACGCAACTTTACATACTTGCTCCTAATGCAATCACGCGCAAGTGTTATTAGTTTACAGTGCGATGAAGATTTTTTGAGCCCTGGTTCTAATAATCCAGAAGATTTGGTTAGTCTTAATTTATATTACGGACACCAAAAATGTAGACTAAATCCTAGCGATACTAACCCTTTTGCTAGTTATAGATTGGTACAGAAATGTGTGCTTTGCTCACTGAGTTGCATGGAAGCGCGTTGTGTACAATGATTTTTAATAATCACATAATTACTTGTACAAGAAAACATGAAATTTTTCCAAACGCAATGTCGAAGCGTCTAGAATCTTGTAGCGCTAAGCGTCAGAACTACAATACAGGACTGTGTACATATAATTTTTAGCAGCACTTGAAAAATTACTTCAACCATAAGATGCATACACGTGTGTAAAAGCTATATTAATCGCAATAATAGTGTTGTGCAACCAAAATAAAGTAACCTTTTAGAGAGTTGATCAACCACAGTGAGCCAATAGCTTATGATCCGTGTAACAGGGTTAAGATTTCCTTAGTATATTAATTCATGTCTGAATATCCTTGGTAAACCGTTTTGTATTTATAATAGAACTTGAGCCAACAGACATGCGAAAAATAGAAATTTGACTAATACACCATTATCAAATATTGCGTTAGGTTCGTAGAATTAATCATTGTTTCCGGTGTAAGGTGAAGTGTGACGATCGAAGCCACTGAACTCAGAGTTTTACTGCAAGTGTGCAAAAATTTCTTCTCAAGACGGGCGAAAGCTTAGATTTACATCGAATTTTCCAACCATCGTATTCTGTCATTACCGATATCGAATCGCAAACTCTTGTTACGGAAAACAGGCTTCATATCATTTGGTTTTTCGCTAACCGAAAATTGGCAAAATCAAATTCAAGTGTCGGAAATTAGACTTGTGTTCGAACAGAATTTTGGCAATTTCAGTTTACAGAAATTATGTTCCCTAATATATTACCATTTAGATTTACATATACAATATTCGCGAACAAATTTTATGCAAAAGTGACGTCACATTGAAATCGACAAATTTTCGTTCTCAAACATTTGGGTAATTTTACTACGATGTGCCTGAACACAAAATGGTTAGATTTCAATCGCGAGCGCTGTGCTCGCGAACAGTTTTACCCCGAATTTCAATTGACCAAAAAGCGTTCCGTAACAAATTTTATCCAAACATACAAAACATGATGGTTGCCGGGGTCATTTTAAGTTTACTTGCGCATTCGGTTTTCTAAAATTGTTTGTCGACAGAACAATATAGTGATCAATTTTATTTCGAATCAATGGATGTGTGCAACCACAACATTTGTGGTATCCCATAAGACTACCGGTTTTAGTCGATGTCAGGGGGACTGAACGACTCTGCTTTTCTAAATCCTGGCTGCGACCAGTATGTATTGTATTAGGTATCTGTGTTATTATGATGACGATGGTTCGGATCATTTCAAGTTCTTCCAGCTTATCATTTCCATCAGGTTTACCCTATTTGAGTAATCGAATAATGTTTTGGTTCTCTGCCTAAGATTAATTTAAACTTAGCCTAGGCTCAGAGTTAAACTTTCAATTTTTGTTCTATGGTACTCATGTCCAACTTTCCCCTCTCTGTAATAGAGGGGAACTTGACATTATTAGATGATTCTTCGATCGTTACTGGATCCGTTCCTGAGGAAGTTGGGCTTATGAAATTTATGCATGTCGAAAGTTACTTCTGCAATGAACGGATGGCATCAAAACATAATCTCATCCCCAGGCCAAGTTTTCATTGCGCTTCTTGGTATATTATGGACTAGTTGTGGCCCAACTTTCAGTATGTGTATTCCTTTTTCGCTGTTTATCATCATAGTGAACTGGCCTGTCCACAGTGGGGGGGACCCCCCACTTTCCAAATCCCACCATGTTCGTGAGATTTTCCCCATGTCCGTCCCCCCACTTCGCCGAAACCCCCCATGTTCAACTAACTCCAAAAAATTTTTATGTATGAAAATTTATGTTCTTCGTTTGCAAATTGTTTTTTAAACATTAATTACCACTATTTATAATGCTAAAATATTGTTTTTAGCTTGAAAGTACGTTCACAGTAGTAAAAATGCATGAAAATATGGAAATATTTTGTATTTTTAAGCAAAATTTATCCCCCACTTTGAAATTTCCCCCGAGAATGAACATGGAGCCCCCGAAGTTTTCCCCCCACTTTTCGGAGGGCTGTGGACAGGCCAGGTGAACATCGCTATTGAAATAGATCACGATGTGCTAGTATTGCCAGAGATTCGAGTTTGAATAACAGTGTTTACAGCACAACTTTGCAATCAAGTATACTAAAATATTTATGGACTAACTAGAAATCTAGCAAAAACAGACATTTTTTGGCGAACGATGACTTGGGTGACTGTTGAATAATGTTCATAAACTTTTTTGTTCAAAAACATGATATTGGAGATGTAACATTATATAATATTTATACATTCGATTGTGTATATGTAAGCGGGCAGTTGCGGCTTGTTACGATTGCCACCTACCGATTAAAACCCATTATTGATATACGAACTTAGAAACTACTCGTAAAACCAGCAATAACTCCTAAAACTCGAAATAACCGTTAACGCCTGCCACCCCACTACGTCCGTAGCGTCACAAGTACGTAATGTTGATAGATTTTGTGTGTCCGCGTGCGTTATAATCGTTTTATATGTTGTTATGGTTTGTCCGTTATGGTGCTGTGCCTTTGGCAGTTATTTTATGTGTGCATGCCATGCCATTCTCGATATACTAAACCTAAGCTAAGGCGTTTATATTAGATATACACTAAGCCTAAGTCGTGGTGCTGCCGCCCGCCGAACCCCCGCTTTGCTGTTCTTTTTCTAATGTTGTAACGCCATCCATGTGGTGTTTTGGACTAACATAGTATATATATAATGTAGCAAGGGTAGCAACGGTATGGTGTAAACTATACTACAAAAGTTTTCAAAAAGTTATAAGCTGTAAGCTACACCGTCATGCTGTTTATATATTTACGCACATTTTATTTAATTTGTTTCTATACGGTGTCCTTAACACTGTCAGAAAAAGCAATTGGTAGATTTAGCCACTATACAGTTAAACTGATGGAATCTCATACTACCTGGCTGCAACATAACGTGACATCACCATGATTAGGCAAAACCGATTGATTGACTAGGTTTCGATACGAGGACCGATCTTGAGCTAGACTTGCCAAATGGGGCCTCGAAACGGTCCTTCCAGGCATTTGCGTTTCCCTCGAATGACGATTGGACGCAAAAGTTTGACGACGTCTTCAAATAATCTTTTCCAAGTCTTAAGGACGTCCAAGTTGGTCATTTCCAGTGGTTGGGGTTCCGAGTAGCACAGTTTTCGGAATATATCCGGGGATAGTCCATTCTGCTTGTATGACCATTCCCGGTTAGTCGTAGGCGTTTTATGAAGCATGCAATCCTCTACATACTCTGAATCATGGTTCCACCTCTGTGCTAGTCACGCGATCGAGGCAGGATATCGATAGGTTTCTTGTCCAAGCTTACGCTCGAACGTTCCATGCTTCATTTCAAGCGTTCTCATACACCATCTGTTCTATTTACAGTGAAAGCATGTAATGTGTAAAACACAAACATTTTGGGAACGCCTAAAATACATCTCAGATTGATTCTGGAGGATACCAGTGGACCGATGCGGTGTGACCTGGTACACTATTGGAGTATGTATAATCAGAAATTGTAAAAAATAAAACAAATGTATGCATTTTACTGTGTCATGGTGTATTCACGCTCCATTGCTAGGACGGTGCAAACCTGTCTACCGATTTAACAAAAATTCGTCAAAGCGAAACCAAAATGATCGGTAATGAGGAATTTTATTTGTCCTGGGAGTGGTACCAAGCCACGTCAATCGTATATGTAGTACATTGAAATGCGTGGAATAAAAGTGTCACTCCAAAATATAAATGTAAGTTCATGTTGTTCACTGGTGCGTACTCGGATGGGGCCCGGGACATCGGCTGGAATACCTATTTCATTTAGGACTTAGGTTCCAATTCTGCGTCAGAATAGCGTTCCGACTGTCCCGATCCCATTGCGCCTCAGTCGTGAAATATTGCGTCAGTATTATGATGTCAATTATTGTCAGTTGTACGTGTGTATAATTTTTCAGAACCAAGAAAAAGGAGGTCACACTCTTAATAACACTAAAGAATTTCATCGACCCAAAAACAAGGAATCAAGGTTTAAACTATCCCAAGGCACAGCGGGAGATAGTAAAGTTCTAAAATTTACCTTAAGGCTCCCGAAATCCACCTTCGGATCCACCAAAGAGCCACCAATATCTGGGGTTATTTTAGAGGGGGGAAGGGGGGGCGACCCCAAGGATCGGCTCCCCCTCTCCCGGCGACTTCCCCCCTAGACACCGACCCTACTTTTTCGCAAAAACGACCCCTTAAAATTTACGTTTTTTTCAAAAAATTGACCTCTTAAGGGGTCACTAGAAAATTTCTAAGTCATATACACGCATATCGTAGGCTAAACGATCAATTATTTGGTCACCAAACCTAAAATATGCATGTATACTATATATTGTGGCCAAAAACTGAAAAAACCAGCGCCACAGAGCTATTTTGGGACACCTGAAAGAAAAAATGTATTAATTTTTATAAAATTACTGACCCCTTGCTACTGACCCCTTAGGGGTCAGTAAATTTTTCCGTTTACTGACCCCTATCTGGGAGGGTCTAAAATAACCCCGGAATATTTATCAAATTGCGCTATTTTAGGCGTATAACATCCCCATTTTCAATTGCTCAGGGCGACACCAAGAATCTTAAAACTCGTCATTTTTTCGGCTCCATACCACTGGCGGTTACACGACTACCCGTTGAAATCACCCCCGAGACCACGCAACCCCGTGGCTGTGCAAGGAATCCGAACAACCCCCGTTACACAAAAAAATTCATTCGGGGTGCCCAACATCACCTATAATAGGGTGCCAACGATCAAGCGAGCTATAAAATTTTTGTTTTTACGGATAGGCGACCAGCCAGAGCGAAACAAAAACATTATCTATGCAATCCGGTTTTTAACAAAATTTTCTCCCCGCGCTGGCTCTTGTATAGTTCTTCGGAAAATGGTTCTTTTCCATTATCCTCCAAACCCTCATTTGCCCAAAAATGGTCGGATTCTATGAATTTTGCTATTTTTGTGATCCTCAAAACCTCTCCTGATCATTTCGACCAAAAAATTTAATTTTTAAAATTTTCGATTTTCTTGGGGTCCCCCTTGGGAACCCAAAAAAAAATTTAAATTGCATTTTACCTACCATTCGATGCGGCTTGACGAGCTGAGTTTAAAGGCACCCGATAAAAGCATTCTAAGTTATGTTAAAAAACTGTTCAATTGCTGAGCCTCTCAGCCTGTGATATTTTTGGCCATAACTTAAGATCCGGTTATCGGATCCCGTTAAAAATGTCGTCATTCTATTCAGCTCGTCAAGTTGCATTGAATGGTGGGTAAAATCTAATTTTTAAGGAAGAATTTTGGGTTCCCAAGGGGGACCCGAAAAAATCTAAAATTTTAAAATTCTATTTTTTGGTTGAAATGATCAGGGGAGTACTCGAGAGTTATAAAAATACCAAAATTTCCAGCATCTGACCATATATGGGTAAACGCGGGCTGGGGGGGGGGTAACGGAAAAGAACCCGGAAAATTCTGTCCCGTCCAGCACGAGGTTTAATGCAGGCCCCCCGTAAACAATCTTGCCTGTGTTTCTGTCCCATCTGGGTAGTTTATTATATTAGCTGTTGTTCGCGTATGTACAGTTTTAGCGCTGGTCGGCGGCAGTTATTAGTGATTGTTTTCACGAGCGTATATCGGTTTACTTTATAAGCTCATCTATACTTGTACGTGTTGGTTAGGTCGATTGTGCTGTTTGCTCAGTTTTAAATTTGTAATTTTAAAACATTAGCTTACAGTTTTGGAGTAAACAGAGGGTTAGATATCAGAATTGCTGATAGACACAGGGTATAAAAGCGGGCGTCCAATGCATCATCGGACTAGTCGGCCACAGTTTTCGAGCAGAGCGATTGACGCTGTGCTACTAGCTTCATTTCCATACTTAGGGTTTTTCCAGCAAGCGGTTACATGTTTTCAGGTAATTGAGGCTTCCCCTTCGATGCAGCACCACGGGGAGGATGGATCCATGTCGTTCCCTGGAGCTTAAAATCGGTCGTCGTTCCCTGGAGCTTAAAATCGGGGCAAAACGAAATAGGGTTAGATTATAAGTTGGATTCTTTTGGAATTCAACGCTGACTGGTTCTCTCAACCCTCTCGCCGAACCGTAATTGTGTTCGCGAATGGGTACAGCTCATGAATAATTTCCTTATGTATACATATATCAGGGAATAACCGGAACCGTCCATTTAAACCGGAACCGGAACTTGGTCTTCGAAATTTATATATAGTAAAACAAATGAAGAAATCAAGGTATAGTGCATTTAAAATGCATTAAAAACTTTTACATTAAACTTAATGTATTGCGATGGTATTGGCTTTCTGAAACTTTAAAGAGACTGAGAAAGCTAATGTTTATTTATTGATCAAATATGTCGATTTTTGGACACCCAAAGCAAAAAAATGCCTTCCGCAATACACCATTGCGTATACTGCGTCAAATCGAATATGCTTACAAAGCTTGGAGCTTGGAGAATACACACTTTCGCTCTGTCTCCAGTCGCCTTCCTAATACTACACATATATACGTTTGTTACATGTTCTTTAGGAAACTTAAAATTATTGGTTTATATGATTCTAAGAGAAAATAATAGATAGAAGGCAATTTTCTTATCAGTGGTCAGGGACACTGTTTAGGCTAGTGCCCGTAAGTTAGATGATAATGATGATAACTTTCTAACCAGAATGCTATAAATGAGACACACTGTGATGCTGCTCGCACAGTTTCAATAAATACAGTTCTTTGCCAAGAAAGCAGTTTCTAGCTGCGTTGCAGATAACGTTAGTTTACTTCAATTTAGACTGATTTACCAAGTTTACAAGCGCATTGGCGGGTTCTTGAAGCAATTTATGTTAGCCAAGCATACCCTAAGTACTTCTGCGTAAGCCATACTCTGTTACCCAGTTGGACCGGTTTAATTCAAACGTATCCCACAGATTTCTGGATGTGTA